>JBBDGP010003619.1:0-26510 GCA_037952835.1 Lithobates septentrionalis
ATTAAAGTTTTTCGAGACTGACATTTGGTGACTCGAACCTTCAGCTCCCTCCATATATTTTTCTATGGGATTATGGTCTGGAGACTGGCTAGACCACTCCAGGGCCTTAATGTGCTTCTTCTTGAGCCACTCCTTTGTTGCCTTGGCCATGCGTCTTGGGTCATTGTCATGCTGGAATACCCATCCATGACCCATTTTCAATGCCCTGGCTGTGGGAAGGAGGTTCTCACCCAAGTTTTGATGGTACATGGCCCCGTCCATCGTCCTTTTAATGCGGTGAAGTTGTCCTGTCCCCTTAGCAGAAAAACACCCCCAAAGCATAATGTTTCCACCTCCATGTTTGACGGTAGGGATGGTGTTCTTGGGGTCATAGAGGCAGAATTCCTCCTCCTCCAAACATGCTGAGTTGATGCCAAAGACCTCGATTTTGGTCTCATCTGATCACAACACTTTCACCCAGTTCTCCTCCGAATCATTCAGATGTTCATTAGCAAACCTCAGACAGACCTGTACTTTCTTGAGGAGGGGAACCTTGTGGGCATGTAGGATTTCAGTCCTTCACGGCGTAGTGTGTTGCCAATTGTTCTCTTGGTGACTATGGTCCCAGCTGCCTTGAGATCATTGACAAGGTTCTCCCGTGTACTTCTGGGCTGATTCCTCACCGTTCTCATGATCAAAGAAACTCCACGACGTGAGATCTTCCATGGAGCCCCAGACCGAGGGAGATTGACAGTTATTTTGTGTTTCTTCCATTTACGAATATTTACACCCAAGTGTCGTCACCCTCTCACCAAGCTGCTTGGCGATGGTCTTGTAGCCCATTCTACAGCCTTGTGAAGGTCCTACAATCTTGTCCCTGACGTCCTTGGACAGCTCTTTGGTCTTGGCCATGGTGGAGAGATTGGAATCTCATTGATTGCTTCTGTGGACAGGTGTCTTTTATACAGGTAATAGGCTGAGATTAGGAGCACTCCCTTTAAGAGTGCTCCTAATCTTAGCTTGTTACCTGTATAGAAGACACATGGGAGCCAGAAATCTTGCCGATCGATAGGGGATCAAACACTTATTTCACTCATTAAAATGCAAATCAATATATAAAACTTTTTTGAAATGCGTTTTTCTGGATATTTTTGTTGTTATTCTGTCTCTCACCATTAAAATAAACCGACCATTAGAATTATAGACTGATCATTTCTTTGTCAGGGGGGCAAACGTACAAAATCAGCAGGGGGTTGAATACTTTTTCCCCCCTCACTGTATCAGCACCGGTATCGGCGTAACGATAGATAAAAGTAATATAATCCGAACCGTGCAGAAAGTGAGATGGAGCAATTCGAACATAACATGCGATGCAGGGAATGCGGTCCGGTGAGAAGAAAGAATTGTGACCAGCAGAATAAATAGAAATCTGCCGTGTGAGCGGAATGCGGTCGTCATAAAACCTGCAGAGGAATGCCGGGGTCACCATCCTTACCGACAGGTGGAAGGCCCGGAGCACAAGGATGTAATGGGGACCGGAGAGATTCCAGGGCCGTCCGCTGATCACAACTGTACAGAACAGATCAGCTCTTCTTCTGGTGGGACTGCAAGTCTCTGCAATCTGCCGAAATCCTGGTCTACAAGACAGCAACAGCTCTGCCTGGCAAAAGGCATATATGAGCTGCGTAACCACAAGTTCCAGCATAACCATCCTGCAGCTTTGGCAGTAGCACCTCCCCTGACAGCTATACCTCACCCCACCAGGTTGCTGGTGTTCTAATACTTTCCTATGACAGCTGGAAACGCATTGGGAGGCTTAATTCACAAAGCTCACACACCAGGACACTGATCATCGTCACTGTGCACAATGGTAAGGCTCAACATGTTTGGTACCTATTTACTCGATGCAACCTCATCTGTTATATTTTACCCAAACATTGAGTAATGTATTGCATTTGTGTGCCCTAAAATTAAAGCGGTTATAAAGTCTCTTTTTTTTTTTATATATAAAAACAATAAACATGTCAAACTTACTTCTGCTCTGTGAAATGGATTTGCCCGATCCTCCTCTCCTCGGGTCCCTCTTTGGAGCTCTCGGCCCCCCCCCCCTCCTGTTGAGTGCCCCCCACAGCAAGCAGCTTGCTATGGGGACACCCGAGCCGAGTCACAGCTCCTCCCTGTGTCCATGCAGACATGAAGCTGTGGCCCCGCCCCCCTCTCTCCTGATTAGCTGGCTGACTTTGATTGACAGCAGCGGGAGCCAACGGCGCCGCTGCTGTGTCTCAGCCAATCAGGAGGGAGAGTCTCGGACGGCCGAGACACCTCGTGGACATCGCTGAGATGGGGCTCAGGTAAGTATTAGGTGGGCTGAGGGGGGCTGCTGGACACAAAAGGTATTTTTTTTTGTGTGTGCATAGAATGTATTAAAATAATAATAATAAAAAAAAAAACCCTTCTGACTTTACAACCACTTTACCTGGAGTGTATTTTCTACTGAAAATTTGTACTGTTGTGTTTATATCATGTAACATAAAAATTGGAATTGCCACTATTTTATTCTCCAAGGTCTCTAAATTTAGAATATATAAATACAGTCTTTGGCAGTGAAAGGGTTAACTAACCCCCCCCGACAAGGTGTCAATGGTTTGGGCTTGGCTGAGTGTGCTCTTGTCAAGACACGCCCCGGCTGCACAATCATTCACTGTGAAGGTCAGTGTACTGCTGTTTCTCCTCCCCCCCAGCTCTTAACAGAGGGAATGTGATCACTTATAAAAATAAAAAAATTATAAATTTATTTTTTTTATCTATCTATACAAAAATGTTTTGCCTTTCATTTCTATTTCAAACTGAATGGGCTGTTTCAAGATTTTCATTTACAAACTTACTTTAAAGTGGTTGTGAAGGCTGAAGGTTTGCATTCTATGCATCAAGAGGAAAAAAAACTTCTGTATGCAGCTCCCCCCCCTCCTCCAATACTCACCCGAGCCCCCTCTCGATCCAGTGACGTGCATGAGAGACCCTCGGCTATCCTGGGTCTACCTCTTTCTATTTCAGTCTATTGGCTGAAACTGCAGCAGGAATCACTGGCTTCCACTTCTGTCAATCACAGCCAGTGAGCCAATGAGGAGCGAGCGGGGGGGGGGGGGGGGGGACCGAGACACAGCTCTATGTGTCTTATGGATGCAAAGAGCAGGGCTCAGGAGCGAGCACACATCAGTGCCCCCATAGCAAGCGGCTTGATATTGGGGGCACTGGTGGGAAAGGATCCGAGCTGCTCTGTGCAAAACCATTACACAGAGGAGGCAAGTATAACATTTTTTTTTTAAGCCAAACCTTTAAATACCCCTTTAAGGAATCCCAACGCTAACAAGTCAAAAGAGCGCCAAATAGTCATCTGAAATGTTCTTCAATAACAATGTAACAAAGAAAGTCAAAGGGTAAAGGAAACAAAAGGCAACAAACAAATTTCAGGGGTCACCTGTCCCCCTTCATCAGGGCTTCAACAATGTAACACAAGAGATCCAACGGGTCCAACGTTCCAGCATAGAAGTATCACTTCCAGCAGGAGGAATGTATCACTGATGGTGACGCCTGGATGACAAGTGACTGCGCCAGTGATGCGGATTACAATGGGGGCCCGGAGGCCGGCAACAGGGGAGGGGCCCGGAGACCGGCAATGGTAGCCGGTAACATTCCCGGTGATTTCTCACATGTCACATTATAAAGGGCGGAACATACGAGGCCCAACACATCTCCGGCTCACACAGACTCTGCACATGTACAGGAACAGCATCTCCACTGAGCATGCTGGGATCTGTAGTGCCCCAGGACGTTTTCACTTCATAGGACATGCAGTCCCAGCATTGCACAGCAGTAGAGGTCATAGAGGTTCTAAGCTCCGTGTACACACAGGGCAGTCCCCCATCATTATTCCGGTCATGCTGAGAGTTGTAGTCCCCGTCATTCTGGTCATGCTGGGAGTTGTAGTCCTCCGGTCATGCTGGGAGTTGTAGTGCCCCTGTCATTACAGTCATGCTGGGAGTTGTAGTGCCCCTGTCATTATTAGTCATGCTGGGAGTTGTAGTCCCCCTGTCAATATTACTGACAAGCTGGGAGTTGTAGTCCTGTCATTACGGTCATGCTGGGAGTTGTAGTCCTCCTGTCATTATTAGTCATACTGGAAGTTGTAGTCCTCCTGTCATGCTGGGAGTTGTAGTCCCCCTGTCATTATTAGTCATACTGGGAGTTGTAGTCCTCCTGTCATGCTGGGAGTTGTAGTCCCCCTGTCATTATTAGTCATACTGGGAGTTGTAGTCCTCCTGTCATGCTGGGAGTTGTAGTCCCCCTGTCATTATTAGTCATGCTGGGAGTTGTAGTCCCCCTGTCAGTATTCCGGTCATGCTGGGAGTTGTAGTCCCCCTGTCATGCTGGGAGTTGTAGTCCTCCTGTCATGCTGGGAGTTGTAGTCCCCCTGTCATTATTAGTCATGCTGGGAGTTGTAGTCCCCCTGTCAGTATTCCGGTCATGCTGGGAGTTGTAGTCCCCCTGTCATGCTGGGAGTTGTAGTCCTCCTGTCATGCTGGGAGTTGTAGTCCCCCTGTCATTATGAGTCATGCTGGGAGTTGTAGTCCCCCTGTCATTATGAGTCATGCTGGGAGTTGTAGTCCCCCTGTCAGTATTCGTCATACTGGGAGTTGTAGTCCTCCTGTCATACTGGGAGTTGTAGTCCTCCTGTCATGCTGGGAGTTGTAGTCCTCCTGTCATGCTGGGAGTTGTAGTCCCCCTGTCATTATGAGTCATGCTGGGAGTTGTAGTCCCCCTGTCATTATGAGTCATGCTGGGAGTTGTAGTCCCCTGTCATGCTGGGAGTTGTAGTCCTCCTGTCATGCTGGGAGTTGTAGTCCTCCTGTCATGCTGGGAGTTGTAGTCCTCCTGTCATGCTGGGAGTTGTAGTCCCCGTCATTATGAGTCATGCTGGGAGTTGTAGTCCCCCTGTCATGCTGGGAGTTGTAGTCCTCCTGTCATGCTGGGAGTTGTAGTCCCCCTGTCATTATGAGTCATGCTGGGAGTTGTAGTCCCCCTGTCAGTATTCCAGTCATACTGGGAGTTGTAGTCCTCCTGTCATGCTGGGAGTTGTAGTCCCCCGTCGTGCTGGGAGTTGTAGTCCTCCTGTCATGCTGGGAGTTGTAGTCCCCGTCATTATGAGTCATGCTGGGAGTTGTAGTCCCCCTGTCATGCTGGGAGTTGTAGTCCTCCTGTCATGCTGGGAGTTGTAGTCCTCCTGTCATTATGAGTCATGCTGGGAGTTGTAGTCCCCCTGTCATTATGAGTCATGCTGGGAGTTGTAGTCCCCCTGTCAGTATTCCAGTCATACTGGGAGTTGTAGTCCTCCTGTCATGCTGGGAGTTGTAGTCCCCCGTCGTGCTGGGAGTTGTAGTCCTCCTGTCAGTATTACTGTCATGCTGGGAGTTGTAGTCCCCCTGTCATTATTAGTCATGCTGGGAGTTGTAGTCCCCCGGTCCTGCTGGGAGTTGTAGTCCCCCGGTCCTGCTGGGAGTTGTAGTCCCCCTGTCAGTATTACTGTCATGCTGGGAGTTGTAGTCCCCCTGTCATGCTGGGAGTTGTAGTCCCCCTGTCATGCTGGGAGTTGTAGTCCCCCTGTCATGCTGGGAGTTGTAGTCCTCCTGTCAGTATTACTGTCATGCTGGGAGTTGTAGTCCCCCTGTCATTATTAGTCATGCTGGGAGTTGTAGTCCCCCGGTCATGCTGGGAGTTGTAGTCCCCCTGTCATGCTGGGAGTTGTAGTCCCCCTGTCATGCTGGGAGTTGTAGTCCCCCTGTCATGCTGGGAGTTGTAGTCCCCCTGTCATGCTGGGAGTTGTAGTCCCCCCTGTCATTATGAGTCATGCTGGGAGTTGTAGTCCCCCTGTCAGTATTCCAGTCATACTGGGAGTTGTAGTCCTCCTGTCATGCTGGGAGTTGTAGTCCTCCTGTCAGTATTACTGTCATGCTGGGAGTTGTAGTCCCCCTGTCATGCTGGGAGTTGTAGTCCCCCTGTCATGCTGGGAGTTGTAGTCCCCCTGTCATGCTGGGAGTTGTAGTCCCCCTGTCATGCTGGGAGTTGTAGTCCCCCCTGTCATTATGAGTCATGCTGGGAGTTGTAGTCCCCCTGTCAGTATTCCAGTCATACTGGGAGTTGTAGTCCTCCTGTCATGCTGGGAGTTGTAGTCCTCCTGTCAGTATTACTGTCATGCTGGGAGTTGTAGTCCCCCTGTCATGCTGGGAGTTGTAGTCCCCCTGTCATGCTGGGAGTTGTAGTCCCCCTGTCATGCTGGGAGTTGTAGTCCTCCTGTCAGTATTACTGTCATGCTGGGAGTTGTAGTCCCCCTGTCATTATTAGTCATGCTGGGAGTTGTAGTCCCCCGGTCATGCTGGGAGTTGTAGTCCCCCTGTCATGCTGGGAGTTGTAGTCCCCCCTGTCATTATGAGTCATGCTGGGAGTTGTAGTCCCCCTGTCAGTATTCCAGTCATACTGGGAGTTGTAGTCCTCCTGTCATGCTGGGAGTTGTAGTCCTCCTGTCAGTATTACTGTCATGCTGGGAGTTGTAGTCCCCCTGTCATTATTAGTCATGCTGGGAGTTGTAGTCCCCCGGTCATGCTGGGAGTTGTAGTCCCCCTGTCATGCTGGGAGTTGTAGTCCCCCCTGTCATTATGAGTCATGCTGGGAGTTGTAGTCCCCCTGTCATTATGAGTCATGCTGGGAGTTGTAGTCCCCCGTCGTGCTGGGAGTTGTAGTCCTCCTGTCAGTATTACTGTCATGCTGGGAGTTGTAGTCCCCCTGTCATTATTAGTCATGCTGGGAGTTGTAGTCTCCCGGTCCTGCTGGGAGTTGTAGTCTCCCTGTCATGCTGGGAGTTGTAGTCTCCCTGTCATGCTGGGAGTTGTAGTCCCCCTGTCATGCTGGGAGTTGTAGTCCCCCTGTCATGCTGGGAGTTGTAGTCTCCCTGTCATGCTGGGAGTTGTAGTCTCCCTGTCATGCTGGGAGTTGTAGTCCCCCTGTCATGCTGGGAGTTGTAGTCTCCCTGTCATGCTGGGAGTTGTAGTCCCCCTGTCATGCTGGGAGTTGTAGTCCCCCTGTCATGCTGGGAGTTGTAGTCCCCCTGTCATGCTGGGAGTTGTAGTCCTCCTGTCAGTATTACTGTCATGCTGGGAGTTGTAGTCCCCCTGTCATTATTAGTCATGCTGGGAGTTGTAGTCCCCCGGTCATGCTGGGAGTTGTAGTCCCCCTGTCATGCTGGGAGTTGTAGTCCCCCCTGTCATTATGAGTCATGCTGGGAGTTGTAGTCCCCCTGTCAGTATTCCAGTCATACTGGGAGTTGTAGTCCTCCTGTCATGCTGGGAGTTGTAGTCCTCCTGTCAGTATTACTGTCATGCTGGGAGTTGTAGTCCCCCTGTCATTATTAGTCATGCTGGGAGTTGTAGTCCCCCTGTCATGCTGGGAGTTGTAGTCCCCCTGTCATGCTGGGAGTTGTAGTCCCCCCTGTCATGCTGGGAGTTGTAGTCCCCCTGTCATTATGAGTCATGCTGGGAGTTGTAGTCCCCCGTCGTGCTGGGAGTTGTAGTCCTCCTGTCAGTATTACTGTCATGCTGGGAGTTGTAGTCCCCCTGTCATTATTAGTCATGCTGGGAGTTGTAGTCCCCCGGTCCTGCTGGGAGTTGTAGTCTCCCTGTCATGCTGGGAGTTGTAGTCTCCCTGTCATGCTGGGAGTTGTAGTCTCCCTGTCATGCTGGGAGTTGTAGTCCCCCTGTCATGCTGGGAGTTGTAGTCTCCCTGTCACGCTGGGAGTTGTAGTCTCCCTGTCACGCTGGGAGTTGTAGTCTCCCTGTCATGCTGGGAGTTGTAGTCCCCCTGTCATGCTGGGAGTTGTAGTCCCCCTGTCATGCTGGGAGTTGTAGTCCCCCTGTCATGCTGGGAGTTGTAGTCCCCCTGTCATGCTGGGAGTTGTAGTCCTCACCCTCTGTAGCTCTCTCTCGATCTCCCCGGCCTTGGTGACGATCGGTCCCCTCACAGCGTACTCCACCGCCCGCACATTGGGGTTCATAGACTGCAGAGTGAGGATCCGGCTCCGCACCGCGGGGGCCTCCGCCACCACACTACTCTTATCCCTCCTGGGGGCCCCGGAGACCCCCGCCCTCCTCAGACCGCCGCGGAGCACCGACCTCACCAGACCCCTCATGTCACCCGAGGACCACCGCTCTATGGTGGGCGGAGTCAGGAGGAGGGGCAGGGCGCAGCTTTGTGGTGGGCGGAGTCAGGAGGAGGGGCAGGGCGCCGTTCTGTTTGTAGGCGGTGTCAGAAGAGGGGCAGGGCGCAGCTTTGTTTGTGGGTGGAGGTAGAGGGAGGGGCCGGGCGGCGTTCTATGGTGGGCGG
Organism: Lithobates septentrionalis; assembly: GCA_037952835.1. Taxonomy (NCBI): domain Eukaryota; kingdom Metazoa; phylum Chordata; class Amphibia; order Anura; family Ranidae; genus Lithobates; species Lithobates septentrionalis. The sequence continues at coordinate 8,410 of JBBDGP010003619.1, forward strand.
AGTCAGGAGGAGGGAGCGCGCGGGGACAACTAAAGAGGGTTGGAGCGCGAGGAATCCCCGGCATGCAATGCTCGCCTGACAGGAATTGGCGGGAAGAGCTCAGCGAGTGCTCATTGCTGGCAGCATTCTGTGAGAGCTCTGACATACATGTCATGATAATCAGTACCAAGAAACTAATAAAGGTGTAAATCAGAGTCCTCCCACCCAAACTCAAAGAAATACAGCCTGTACTAACTCTGCATGTGATCAGGGCATTTACTTCTTATAATAGACTGTCTAATACATCTCACCGCAATGTGGTGTGAACGGCCCATAGGTAATTGTCACCGAAACAGGTGACCCCTGCCGAAGGATTTTCCCTCAATTCCTGTTTAGGTGACAAGTAACTTCCTGTCGAGGTGGCTGTGATCACCAAAATAAAAGGAGGGTAAAAAGGGGAATTCATAAAAACTGGAGCAACTCTGCCTGGCAACCAATCAGATTCTTCCTTCAGCTTGTTCAGTTAAGCTTTGAAAATGAAAGATAGAAGCTGATTGGTTGCTGTACACGGCTATCTCCCCCTCCCTTAGGGTTGCCACCTCATCCCTTTAAACCCAAACACCTATGAATTACACAGGTTCTGAGGCTGATTTGATGCAGATCAGGCACCAAGTGAATTTAATTACAACCTTAATCAGCCACAGAACCTGTGTAATTAATATTTTTGGGGGGTTTAAAGGGATGAGGTGGCAACCCTACCCTCCCCCAATGTATAAATGCAGTACACAGATTACACCCAACGCCAGGACATGGCTGCCAACCAACCCCGACTCCTCCCCGTCCACTCATCTGTTAAACATCGTCCTGATGGCCCTCTACATGGAGCTCCTTCCTCACCCACATCCCCACCTACCATCCACCTTCCATTAATCTCCATCCCTCATGGTTCTTCTGGATCTGTTGCCTCATCCACACCCCCGTCTAGCATTTCCCTTCACCTTCCATGAACCATGATCCTTCACATGGAGCTCCTTCCTCACCCACATCCCCATCTATCATCTCTCTTCACCTCTTCTTCTGGATCTGTTGCCTCATCCACATCCCCATCTATCATTTCCCTTCACCTTCCATGAACCATCATCCTTCACATGGAGCTCCTTCCTCACCCACATCTCCATCTATCATCTCTCTTCACCTCTTCTTCTTCTGGATCTGTTGCCTTATCCACATCCCCGTCTATCATTTCCCTTCACCTTCCATAAACCATCATCCTTCTTGGTCCTTCACAAAAAACTCTTTCCTAAACCGCATCTATCATCTGCATTCACCTTCCATGAACCAGAATCCTTCGTGGTCCTTCACCTGAAGCTTCCTCTTCATCCACAATCCCAACCTTCTATGAACCAGAATCCTTCATGGTCCTTCACCTGAAGATTCTTCTTCATCCACAATCCCAACCTTCCATGAACCAGAATCCTTCATGGTCCTTCACCTGAAGCTTCTTCTTCATCCACAATCCCAACCTTCCATGAACCAGAATCCTTCATGGTCCTTCACCTGAAGATTCTTCTTCATCCACAATCCCAGCCTTCCATGAACCAGAATCCTTCATGGTCCTTCACCTGAAGATTCTTCTTCATCCACAATCCCAACCTTCCATGAACCAGAATCCTTCATGGTCCTTCACCCGAAGATTCTTCTTCATCCACAATCCCAACCTTCCATGAACCAGAATCCTTCATGGTCCTTCACCTGAAGATTCTTCTTCATCCACAATCCCAACCTTCCATGAACCAGAATCCTTCATGGTCCTTCACCTGAAGATTCTTCTTCATCCACAATCCCAACCTTCCATGAACCAGAATCCTTCATGGTCCTTCACCCGAAGATTCTTCTTCATCCACAATCCCAGCCTTCCATGAACCAGAATCCTTCATGGTCCTTCACCTGAAGATTCTTCTTCATCCACAATCCCAGCCTTCCATGAACCAGAATCCTTCATGGTCCTTCACCTGAAGATTCTTCTTCATCCACAATCCCAACCTTCCATGAACCAGAATCCTTCATGGTCCTTCACCTGAAGATTCTTCTTCATCCACAATCCCAACCTTCCATGAACCAGAATCCTTCATGGTCCTTCACCTGAAGATTCTTCTTCATCCACAATCCCAACCTTCCATGAACCAGAATCCTTCATGGTCCTTCACCCGAAGATTCTTCTTCATCCACAATCCCAGCCTTCCATGAACCAGAATCCTTCATGGTCCTTCACCTGAAGATTCTTCTTCATCCACAATCCCAGCCTTCCATGAACCAGAATCCTTCATGGTCCTTCACCTGAAGATTCTTCTTCATCCACAATCCCAACCTATTATCTCCCTTCACCTTCCATAAACTATAACCCCTCATGGTCCTTCACGTGGAGCTCCTTCCTCACCCACAAACACACCTATCACCAGCCTTCTCTATACATGAACCTTAACCCCTCATGGTGCTCCTTCACCAGAAGCATCTTCTTCACCCACATGCCCACCTATCATGTCTTTTCACCTTTAATTAAAGTGGAAGTCCATGCAAAATCTAAAATGCCTGCATCTATAGACACCAGGGATCTAACACTAACCTCTTTATACCTGTAAAGAAAAAAACGAGTATACATATCTTTTTGGAAGTCAATCTGACCTGCTCCAACTGGATCCCACACTGAGTTGTCAGCCCACGGCTTCTCTGTGTAGGCGGGTGCAGAGGAGACAGAAGAAAACGGAAGCCCTATAGTAACTCTATGGGTGACGTCACTTCCCATTCATTTCACAGCCGTTGTCCCCCATGTCCTCTGCAGAGCTTCCGGTGCTGGAGATCGGGTCGGAGCGGGTCAGATCGGCTTCCAAAAAGAAATGTATACTCATCTTTTCTTTACAGGGATAGTGAGGTTAGTGTTAGATCCCTGGTGTCTATAGATGCAGGGATTTTAGATTTTGCATGGTCTTCCACTTTAACCGTCACCCTTTATGGTCCGTCACAGAAAACTCTTTCCTCAGCCACATCTATCATCTCCATTCACCTTCCATGAAACTTCCTCCCTCATGGCTCTTCACCTTGAGTTCCTATGTCACCTACATCCCCACCTATCATCTCTATATTCCTTCCATAATCCATCACCTCCTCATCTCCTTTCACCTGGAGCTCCTTCCTCACCCACATCCAAGGAATGTAAAAATCCCTTTTAATATAAATAAGGATGACAGGTCCTCTTTATTGAGAGAATCTGGGGTCAGAAAGATGCCAAATCTCTTCTTTACCTTAAAGAGCAAAAAAAAAAAAGCATTTTTGCTTTAAGAGGAAAAAGAATCATCCCTCTAAGACTGAGTGGCGGAAGTGAGATCAGACGTCGCTCTGGTCCTCCAAGGGCATAGAGCAGAGTGAAGGCCATCTTGCCATTACTTGACTTTCTGCCCAGCCATGGATTGGAACGGATCCCTTCCAGGTTCACCGACAGCTTCTGTAAACCTGGAAGACACTGGGAAGGAGGGCACCTCTCCCTATAAAATTGACCCTGCGACAAATTCGCTGCTGGGAGCACTTTTACATGTTATAAATAAAGATACCTAGCTGCTGCCATAACCCCGGTATTTACAGTCAAATTAATAACGTATGTAGCCCCATGGTCCTAAACTGCGGCTATCATGTAAATTTAGTCTTTGGCTGGCCTGTAGACAGCTCAGACTGATTGAACTGTTTATCTGGTCTTTCCCTTATCTCAATTGAGTTGCGCATTTCTCACTGTCGCCAGTATGTGTCACTGGTACCACAGGCCAGTATGAGATAGTACAACTAGAGTGAGTTATGAATATTTATTCTTCTTAGAGCCAGCCCAGTAGGAGGTTCTTGGCCACTGGTGCATTCTGGGAGTGGATATATATTTGGGCGTGGCCATGTGCTCTCCCTCTCTTGCCTCAGGCCCCCCTGGCCTGGCGATATGTTGCTGAAGTGAGCTCTGCAAGTAGGCTCAGAAGCCTATCTGGGGCCTACTAATCCTGAGGTGGTCCTTAGGCTGTCTTGCCCGGCATGGAAGTAGCCAAGTCAAATTGAGAAAATCCAGGGGAGGGTCCTTGCTGGAGAGAGCCAGGATGAAGGCTGGACTCTCAGGAGGGCCTGCATAGTTGCCAACATTGTAATAAAATTTATATGGACACTTTTTTATTATATTATTATTTATATTAATTAGGGGCGGGGCATGCGTTTGTAGGCGTGACATAGGAAAAAAGAAAATGTGGCGTGTGTCTCGCTGAAAATGGGCGTGGTTTAGGGAAATAGTGGGTGTGGTTTATATGGGTGTGGTTCAAATGGGGGTGTGGTTAGAGTCTGAGATTTCTGATCGAGAGATGGAGAAATAAAGGGGAAAAGAGAGAGGGAAGGAGAGAGAAGGAAGGAAACAGGAATGGAGGGACAGCAGGCCCAGATCCTACACGACAATAGAAATGTGTATTCCAGAGTTTAACAAATCAGCAGATAAAGATACTCCAAACACCTGGTGTTAGTGCTTCAATCATCCCAGCACCATGGTTGTTGTGGTGTCAGGATGATTGAAGCGCATTATTACTATTATTACATTGTAATAAGGAATGAAATCATTCAACTCACCATAATCCCGAATCAGTGGGACCCCTGAGCGTGTCACCTGCCACGTCGCCTGCCACCAGATGCCATCAAGTGCCCCCAGCAGAGTCCATCCTTGCATCAGGTGCCCCCAGCAGAGTCTCTCCTTACATCAGGTGCCCCCAACAGAGTCCGTCCTTACATAAGGTGCCCCCAGCAGAGTCCGTCCTTACATCAGGTGCCGCCAGCAGAGTCCGTCCTTACATCAGGTGCCCCCAACAGAGCCTGCCCTTACATCAGGTGCCCCCAGAAGCCGAGGCCCTCATGCCCTCCTTACAGATCTGTGTCCATGGCAGCGGAGTCCCTCCTTTACATCTGGTGTCCCCAGCAGCGGAGCCCTCCTTTACATCTGGTGTCCCCAGCAGCGTAGCCCTCCTTTACATCTGGTTTCCCCGGCAGCAGAGCCCTCCTATACATCTGGTGTCCCCCGCAGCGAAGCCATCCTTTAAATTTGGTGTCCCTGGCAGTGGAGCACTCCTTTACATCTGGTGTTCCCAGCAGCGGAGCCCTCCTTTACATCTAGTGTCCCCCAGCAGCGGAGCCCTCCTTTACATCTGGTGTCCCCCAGCAGTGGAGCCCTCCTTACAGATCTGTGTCCCCCAGCAACAGAGCCCTCCTTACTTCAGTGTCCCCAGCAGCTGGCTACAGCGGAGCCCTCCTTATAGAGTGATCTGTGTCACCAAGCAACAGAGCCCTCCTTACTTCAGTGTCCCTGGCAGCAGCAGCGGAGCCCTCCTTACAGAGCGATCTGTGTCCCCCAGCAACAGAGCTCTCCTTACTTCAGTGTCCCTGGCAGCAGCAGCGGAGCCCTCCTTACAGAGCAATCTGTGTCCCACAGCAGCACGGCAGCTACAGTTCCCGGCTTTCTCGTGTGTGTGTTCTGTGGAGAGGGGAGAAGCTGATTGGCTGTCCCTCCCCTCTCCACTGAACACAAGGGGAAATAATCCTCATGACGGCGGCGGCGGCCATCTTTTTGTAACCCGCCGGATGTTTTTTCTGAAAACATTCCCGATTTTCCCAAAATCCCGGGAAATGAATCGGGACAAGCTCCGATTTTCCCAGGACTGTTGGCAAGTATGGGCCTGGTGTCTCGTTTGGAGAATGCACCTATACCTAAAACGTGCTTACAGTGTTGCGGATCAGCTTAAAGGTTCTGGCACTGTGAAGCCGGGTCTTGTCCTACAATCTGAAACGTGTTTGCAGTATCGCTGGGTTGGCTTAAAGGCTCTGGTACTGTAAAGCTGTACTTTTTCTGGATCCAAGGAGTCTGTAAGTGATCTTCTAACCCTCTCTCCTACTACCTTCTTTCAAGTTCTACATTAACGGGTTCCTAACCTGCCTTCTGCACATTTACTGCGGCAAGGCGGCCCGGCTACGCGAAACAACATACCTGTACGCCGTTCCGTGCAGTAGCTCTGAGGGGGGCGTGCATTGCTGAAGGTGCGATTGTGCGCTGATTGGCCAGAGGGGGAGCCAATCAGCGGGTCTGGCGGACCCAATGTCCACCGGCTACCCGCGATCGTTCCCGGAAGAACAGCGTTCTGTTTACAAGGCAGATTGCCGTTCTGTCTGAGGGAAAGAGAGAGATCGCGTGTTCCTGCCTAAGCAGGTACACCGATCTCTTTCTTTGCCCAGTCAAACCATCCCCCACACAGTTAGTAAGAACTCCCTAGGGACACACTTAACCCTTTGATCACCCCTGACGTTAACCCCTTCCCTGCCAGTGCCATTAGTACAGTGACTGTATATTTTTAACACTAATCATCGTATTGGTGTCACTGGTCCCCAAAAAAGTGTCACTTAGGTGTCCGATTTGTCCGGCCCCGCTAAAAATCGCTGATCACCGGCATTACTAGTAAAAAAAAACAAAAAAAACTAAAACAAATAAAATTTCCATAAAAATATCCCATAGCTTGTACTTGTAGATGCTATAACTTTTGCGCAAACTAATCAATATATGCTTATTGGGATTTTTTTTACCAATAATATGTAGAAGCATACATATTAACCTAAATTGATTAAGAAATAACAGTTTTTACAGTTTTTTTTAAATTAATTTGGGTACAGCGTTGCACGAACGTGCAATTGTCAGTTAAAGCAACGCAGTGCCGTATCGCATAAAATGGCCTGGTCATGAAGGGGGGTAAAACTTCTGGGGCTGAAGTGGTTAAAGATTTAAAAAGATCAAAAGTGACTGGTGCCCAATTCCTGTTCAAACCTCCCCATTATAGCCCTGGGGTAAATGCTAACTCGCCCCCCTGCCTCTGGAGGTCACACCCTGCCTTCAGTAGACCCGGGGGGGGGGGGGGCGCTACATGTATATATAGTTAGGTGATCGTCAAGTGGTTTGGTATCTATTTACTCGGTGCAAACTCATCTTTTATGGTTTCCCAAAAAATTGGGCTTATTATTGTGTTTGTTTACACTAAAGTTAATTATAGTGAAAAATATACATTTTTGCTGAAAATTTATGCTTGATAAATAACTGAACAAATGTTGTGCGACATAAAAAAAATTGCAACCACCACCATTTTATTCTCCAGGGCCTCTGCTTTAAAAAAAAAAAAAGATATCATGTTTGGGGGCTCTAAATACTTTTCTAGCAATAAAATGCTCTTTGTAACATGTATGTAAAAAAATGACAAAGCTGCAAGTGGTTAAAAATAATAATAATAATAATAAACCCGCACTGTGATCCTCTATACAGTTCCAGTGCGATACTCTGGCATTTTACCGTCCAAGAACTTGACCCTGATACACCAAACTCCTCCCACGCCCACCAATCAAGGGGGACCGTCAGCACAGAAGCCACGCCTACACTCCCCGCACTAGCTCCGGCTCAGCCAATGCCTGCGCTCAAAGCAGTCAACAATGGGCGTGCCCTCCTCGGGGTGGGTGGCTGGGGTGTGACGTGAGGATGCGCGCTCCCGAGGCTCCTCTTCTGCTGACGGTGTGAACGTGTAAGCAAAGCGGGGAGGAGGCGGGAGCGAGCCGCGGCTGGTGGTGGTGGAGGGGGGGACGCGCACAGCGGGAAGGAGCATGTCTGTGGCCAGAGCCAAGAAAGTGAAGATGGCCACCAAGTCCTGTCCGCAGTGCGACCAACAGGTGAGGAGGTGGGGGGGGCCCCAGGGGGGAGGGGAGCATAGATAGAACAGCAGGGGGACAGAGACCTACCAGGTATGGCAACAAGCACAGCGTGGGGGGGACTACAAGGCTCAGCCAGGGGGAGGAGGGGGAATGCTGGGAGTTGTAGTCCTTCTGCAGCTGGAGGAACCCAGGTGGACCAATAGTAATACAGCTCTGAGTGGGGGGGGAGGGGGATATGTGTGTCCTCTATATACCATATATATATATATATATATATATATATATATATATATATATATATTTCTCTAACATTCACTATATTGTTTTATAATTGGATATAGTATTACAGATCTGGGGGGAGGGGGCTGTGTGTATACACTATTTTAATTAAAAAAAAAAAAAAAAAAAAATCTAATATATCTATCTAAAACTCGCTATTTTTTATACTTAATTTTTTTTTTATATATATATACATACACAATGTGCTATACATACATATGAGAGAGAGAATATATCTATATCGCCATCTCTATCTATATCTCTCAGTCATGTATGTATACCATATATATATATATATATATATATATACTTTTTTTTTTTTTTTTTTTTTAATTAAAATGTGAGTACTAGGTGGAAAATATATAGTCTGCCTAGTAAATAAATATATATAATTTTATTATTTTTATTTGTCAGACTATATATTTTCTACCTAGTACTCCATATTTTTTTTTATTTTTTATATATATATTGCAGACTCATAATATATAAATAGGAGGCTCTGATCCTTGGAGCTGTAATAGACCTATTATGAGCAAGCCCTAAGAAGGGGAAAATATATATATATATATATATATATTACACACACATGGATCCCCCCCAACCTGTGTGTGTCTATATACACTATATTACTAAAAGTATTGGGACGCCTGCCTTTACACACACATGAACTTTAATGGAATCCCAGTCTTAGTCCGTAGGGTTCAATATTGAGTTGGCTCCGCCCTTTGCACCTATAACAGCTTCAACTCTTCTGAGAAGACTGTCCACAAGGTTTAGGAGTGTGTCTATGGGAATGTTTGACCATTCTTCCAGAAGTGCATTTGTCAGGTCAGGCACTGATGTTGGACGAGAAGGCCTGGCTCGCAGTCTCCGCTCTAATTCATCCCAAAGGTGTTCTGTGGGGTTGAGGTCAGGATTCTGTGCAGGCCAGTCAAGTTCCTCCACCCCAAATTTGCTCATCCATATCTTTTATGGACCTTGCTTTGTGCACTGGTCTAACGCATTTGGTGGAGGGGGGATTATGATGGGGGGTTGTTTTTCAGGGGTTAGGCTTGGCCCCTTAGTTCCAGTGAAGGGAACTCTTAAGACGTCAGTATACCAAGACATTTTGGACAATTTCATGCCCCCAACTTTGTGGGAACAGTTTGGGGACGGCCCCTTCCTGTTCCAACATGACTGTGCACCAGTGCACAAAGCAAGGTCCATAAAGACATGGATGAGTGAGTTTGGGGTGGAGGAACTTGTCTGGCCTGCACAGAGACCTGACTTCAACCCGATAGAACACCTTTGGGATGAATTAGTGAGGAGACTGTGATCCAGGCCTTCTCATCCAACATCAGTGCCTGACCTCACAAATGCGCTTCTGGAAGAATGGTCAAACATTCCCATAGACACACTCCTAAGCCCGGGTTCACACTATAATGTGCTGCAGACCGCACAGGAGCGCTGTGCGTCCCTGTTCACCGTTTCAGGGACGAATCGGGGCTGATTCTATGCCTGAATTCGGCCCCGAAACGCAGCCAAAGACGCACAGCGTTTTTGTGCGGTGCGCACCGCAGCCGCCCCGGAGATATGTGAACCGGCTCCATAGGGAGCCAGTCACATTCTCCTGCTATGCGAATTAGATGTGCGGAAACGCACATCTAATTCGCATAGGTGTGAACCCGGGCTAAACCTTGTGGACGGCCTTCCCAGAAGAGTTGAAGCTGTTATAGCTGCAAAGGGCGGAGCCAACTCAATATTGAACTCTACGGACTAAGACTGGGAATATATATATATATATATATATATATATTACACTACCGTTCAAAAGTTTGGGGTCACCCAAACAATTTTGTGTTTTCCATGAAAAGTCACACTTATTCACCACCATACATTGTGAAATGAATACAAAATAGAGTCAAGACATTGACAAGGTTAGAAATAATGATTTGTATTTGAAATAACATTGTTTTTACATCAAACTTTGCTTTCATCAAAGAATCCTCCTTTTGCAGCAATTACAGCATTGCACACCTTTGGCATTCTAGCTGTTAATTTATTGAGGTAAGCTGGAGAAATTGCACCCCACGCTTCTAGAAGCAGCTCCCACAAGTTGGATTGGTTGGATGGGCACTTCTGGCGTACCATACGGTCAAGCTGCTCCCACAACAGCTCAATGGGGTTCAGATCTGGTGACTGTGCTGGCCACTCCATTACCGATAGAATACCAGCTGCCTGCTTCTGCTGTAAATAGTTCTTGCACAATTTGGAGGTGTGTTTAGGGTCATTGTCCTGTTGTAGGATGAAATTGGCTTCAATCAAGCGCTGTCCACTGGGTATGGCATGGCGTTGCAAAATGGAGTGATAGCCTTCCTTATTCAGAATCCCTTTTACCCTGTACAAAGCTCCCACCTTACCAGCACCAAAGCAACCCCAGACCATCACATTACCTCCACCATGCTTAACAGATGGCGTCAGGCATTCTTCCAGCATCTTTTCATTTGTTCTGCGTCTCACAAACGTTCTTCTTTGTGATCCAAACACCTCAAACTTGGATTCATCCATCCACAACACTTTTTTCCAGTCTTCCTCTGTCCAATGTCTGTGTTCTTTTGCCCATCTTAATCTTTTTCTTTTATTGGCCAGTCTCAGATATGGCTTTTTCTTTGCCACTCTGCCCTGAAGCCCAAAATCCCGCAGCCGCCTCTTCACTGTAGATGTTGACACTGGTGTTTTGCGGGTACTATTTAATGAAGATGCCAGTTGGGGACCTGTGAGGCGTCTGTTTCTCAAACTAGAGACTCTAATGTGCTTATCTTCTTGCTTAGTTGTGCAACGCGGCCTCCCACTTCTTTTTCTACTCTGGTTAGAGCCTGTTTGTGCTGTCCTCTGAAGGGAGTAGTACACACCGTTGTAGGAAATCTTCAATTTCTTTGCAATTTCTCGCATGGAATAGCCTTCATTTCTAAGAACAAGAATAGACTGTCAAGTTTCAGATGAAAGTTCTCTTTTTCTGGCCATTTTGAGCGTTTAATTGACCCCACAAATGTGATGCTCCAGAAACTCAATCTGCTCACAGGAAGGTCAGTTTTGTAGCTTCTGGAAGGAGCTAGACTGTTTTTAGATGTGTGAACATGATTGCACAAGGGTTTGCTAATCATCAATTAGCCTTCTGAGCCAATGAGCAAACACATTGTACCATTAGAACACTGGAGTGATAGTTGCTGGAAATGGGCCTCTATACACCTATGTAGATATTGCACCAAAAACTAGACATTTGCAGTTAGAATAGTCATTTACCACATTAGCAATGTATAGAGTATATTTGTTTAAAGTTAGGACTAGTTTAAAGTTAGCTTCATTTAAAAGTACAGTGCTTTTCCTTCAAAAATAAGGACATTTCAATGTGACCCCAAACTTTTGAACGGTAGTGTATATATATATATATATATATGTGTGTGTGTGTCTGTCCATTAAATGTCTATAATATAGTTCTGAGTGGGGATTAGTGTGTCTTTTTTATGAACTACCGGGCACTTTCACCCCCTTCCTGCCCAGGCCAATTTTCAGCCTTCAGCGCTGTAGCACTTTGCATGGCAGTTGCACAGTCATTTCTTTTGGTGGTATTTAACCCCCACTGGGTTTTCTATTTTCTTGCTAAACAAATTTTTTTTTATACGTTTTCTGTTTTTAAAATTTTGCAAATAAGTAATTTTTCGGCTGCGCTGATGATCCGTCCCCTGATTATCATTGTAAACGGTATACTGAAAGGCTTGCCGGTTATTGTCTCTTCTTTCCTAACACAGTGACGGCGTGGGAGGAAAGGACTGTCGATAACCCGCAAGTCCGTTTTACATGTGACCAGCTGTAATTGGACACAGCCAATCACATGGTAGGGTCGGTTCACACTGGGGCAACACGACTTCAGCGCGACTTTGCACGGCGACTTCGACGCGACTTCAGCGCGACTTTAGCAAATTACAAGGCGACTTGAAGTCGCCTCCATGACAGGCGACTTCGGCTGTGGCCAATCACAGGGCAATCAGCTCTCTGGGAGGGAGGGGGGGAGGGAGGGGTTTTCCCTGCAAAGTCGCTTGACTTTACAGAGAGATCCGACTTGGAGGCGACTTCCATAGATTTCTATGGTACAGGTCGCCTACCAAGTCGGATCCAAGTAGTACAGGGAGTACGCTCTGAAGTCGGAGCGACTTCAGTAGTGTCTATTAAGACGCTTCCATTCACTCCCATTGAATCTATTTCTGGGGCGACTTGAGGGCGTACAAGTCGGATCCCAAGTCGCCCTAGTGTGAACCGACCCGTAAAGGGCTGCTGTAATTGGTCCTTTACCCCGATTTGTGATCAGCTGTGTCCTGAGGACATGTGTGTGTCTACCTAGCTCTCTAATTTTAATGTTGTATAAAATATATTCATTGTATACAATGAATACAATTTTGACCCTAGTGTTCAGCTGCTGCATTCTATATACATATATACCACTTCGCGCTGATTTATTTTTTCTCTATTGTATACAAGTAGCGGTCCACTCATAAAATGTCTATACATTTCTATAGTCTATGTCTCTATTGGCAAGTATATTATTTTTGGAGCTTAGTGTATCTTTATGATATATATATATATATTTTTTAATATTAGACTAAATATATATATATATTTTATTAGACAAAATAGATAGAGATAGATATATATATCTATATCTATATATCTATATCTATATATATATATATATATATATATATATATATATATATATATATATATATATATATATATATATATATATACACATATCTCTATCTCTATCTATATTTATTTTGTCTAATATTAAAAAAATATATATATATATATTATTTTTTTTTTTTTATTTAAACATCTGTACTAAGCAGTCCTTGTTCTAGGAAGAGACATTTGTATTAATTTTTCTGCCCCGTTTTTTTTTTTTTTCTTTTTCCTTTTTTTTTCTTTTTTAATTTATTTTTTAAATCTGTTACCCTCCTTAGAATTGAATCGGAAAGAGAACATTCAGTGTGGGCGTGTTTGTTTTTTCTAAAATTTTTGTCCCGGCCTTTGTTTTTAATCGCATTAAAAAAAAAAAACAGTTGGTTTAAAGTGGAACTATTGACAAAGAGAGAGCAAGCGAGAAATCAAGCAGGCGAGCAAACGACAAGGAGATGGGACTTTAAAGTGGAATTATAGCAAATGAATGTAAGGGCACCAGCTAACTCAATTAGTGTCATCAATATTAGACTGCTGCCCTCTTTTAATAGTGTCAATCGCACTATAGTGATAGTCAAAAACTCAAAATAAAAAAAAAGAAAGGCGCTGCTCCTTTAAATCAACTTAACATGTGTATGCTAATACAACATACTATTAGCATACACATGTTGGCTTGATTTAAAGGGGCAGCGCCTTTCTTTTTTTTTTCTTTTTTTTTTAAGTGGAACGATGTTCGCCTTCAGTCCAGGGATGCGGCATGCTGGAGCTCCCCACTGCACGCACGTGAGCTCGGTCAGCTTCGGCATTGCCAAACTTCTACAGTGAGCTGTGCTGGGGGCATACAGGGCACATAAGTAACTTTTAAAGTGGGTGTAAACCCTTCCACATACCCAGTGAAGTGACTGGACCCAGGTGATACGCAGAGATGGAACAGATGCTGCGATGTAAATTGTGGCAGAGAGCTTAACCGCTTCAGCCCCGGACCATTTGGCTGGCCAAAGACCAGAGCACTTTTTTGCGATTCGGCACTGCGTCGCTTGAACTGACAATTGCGCGGTCGTGGCTCCCAAACAAAATTGACGTCCTTTTTTTTTTTTTTTTTTTTTCCCCACAAATAGATCTTTCTTTTGGTGGTATTTGATCAGCTCTGCGGTTTTTATTTTTTTTTGCGCTATAAACAAAAAAAAAAACAACAATTTTGGAAAAAAACGCATAATTTTTACTTTTTGCTGTAATAAATATCCCCAAAAAATATATATAAAAAACATTTTTTTTCCCTCAGTTTAGGCCAATACGTATTCTTCTACATATTTTTGATAAAAAAAATCGCACTAAGTGTATATTGATTGGTTTGCGTTAAAGTTGTAGCGTCTACAAAACAGGGGATAGATTTATGGCATTTTTATTAATAATTCTTTTTTTTTTTTTACTAGTAATGGCGGCGATTATCGTTACTGTGACATTATGGCGGACATGTCGGACAATTTTGACACATTTTTGGGACCATTGCCGTTAATACAGCGATCAGTGCGATTCAAAATGCATTGATTACTGTAAAAATGTCACTGGCAGTGAAGGGGTTAACACTAGGGGGCAGTGAAGGGGTTAATGTGTGTCCTAGGGAGTGTTCTAACTGAAGGAGGATGTGGGCTGTGCAGGGAAACTAACAGATCGCCTGTCCATACTCTGTATGAACAGAGGATCTGTCAGGTCTCCTCTGTTTACACACACAGTTCCGGGTTCTCCATGTGCCCCGAGTGATCGCGGGAGCCCGACGGTGATCGAGACCGCCGGGCACTCGCATCAGCGCGGGGGGGGCGCACACACGCGCCCCCTAGTGACCGTCAATAGTACTGACGTACCATGACGGCAATTCGCGCAGCCGAGCCATGTTGCCGCAGTATAACTGCGGCGGCTGGTCGGCATGCGGTTAAAGGAATTGTAAAGGCAGAAGGTTTTTTTTTATCCTAATGCATTCTATGCATTAAGATAACCTTCTGTGTGTAGCACTCCCCTCCCCTAATTACTTACCTTAACCCCATCTCTCTCCAGCGATGTCCACGAGTTTCTTAGCCTTCCGTTACTCTCCTCCAGATTGGCTGTGACACAGCAGCGACACCATTGGCTCCCGCGGCTGTCAATCGAAGTCAGTTAGCCAATCAGGGGAGAGAGGGGGCGGGGCGAGGCCAGGGCTCCGTGTCTGAATGGACACAAGAGAGCTGTGACTCGGCTCGGTTGCCCCCCATAGGAAGATGCTAGCTATGCGGGCACTCATCAGGAGGGAGGGGCCAGGAGCAACGAAGAGGAGGATCCGTGCTGCTCTGTGCAAAACCAACTGCACATAGGAGGTATTTATAACATTTTTTTTGTTTTTTAATAATAATACTTTACTTTTTACTTTTTTTTTTTAATACTTTTTCACTTTTGTAAAAACTTTACAACCATTTTAAGTTACACTCTGCAGAGCTCAGTGAGGAGACCTCTGACAGCTGATTGGAGGGAAGGGACACACCCCCTTCACACAGTCAGGAACAGAGCTAAGGTTGTGAATCACAGGCTGTGTGCTGGAGCTCCCTTCCCTGTCACCATTTTTTCTCTTGGTGTCAGGAAAGCTTGTCAGAAGTAACTCCTAGTGGAGTCAGGAGGGAGCAGACAGAAATGATACTTGGTGCTCTGGATTGTAGTACACACTATAGAGGGATAAGCTTTGTTCGTATTTCATGTCTGAGCTTTGCAACCACTTTTAATGCAGAAGAGACAAAGCGTTGCCTCTTCTGCGTTAAAAAAAATCCTGCCTGTTTGCCCATTTAAAAAAAATTTTTTTTTACATAAACTTCTATTTTTTAATATTCATTTAAATGGACCCATGGGGTAGGCAGTGCTTGCTGTGGACATGAAGGGGTTAAAAGCAGGAAGGGGCGCAACTAATAGAAAAAGTATAAAGGGCGATTTGTGTTACATGAAGAGTCTATTGTTGATGGCGGCTCAAGGAGGAAACGGATTACATTTGATGTTTATGTTGCAACACAGAGATGAAGGGGGAGAGGTGATGTGTTTCAGCCCCTGGGGGTTACTGGAAGTCTGGGGGCTTTGAAGATCCTATTGCTTGTATATCACTCTGGTTATCGTGCTGAACACACATAGAGGTGAAGGTGAATGGAAAGCCAAAATGCCGATTGTGCTCATTGTGTAAAGCTATCCAATCAAGTAAACATCCCCCAGTAAACTATTTTGCTTTTTTGCAAATTTTATTTTATTATTTATTTTTGAACTACTTGCAGACGCCATAACACGGTGGCAGGTTGGCTCCCCTGCGCAAATCGCCGTAGCTGTACGGTGGGCGCTTCAAGGGGCATAGGGGAGGGGCGCGCGCGCCGCTGCGTGACATAGGAGCTGATGCACGTGCCCGCTGGGCACCCGCGATCGCTCCTGAGAGAGACAGAACGGAGATCTGTCAATGTAAACAGACAAATCCCTGTTCTCAGGGGAGAAGAGAGAGATTGTCTGTTCCTAGTAATCGGGAACAGCGATCTCTCTCTCTCTACTCCCTGTCAGTCCCCTCCCCACCCACAGTTAAAACACGCCCTGAGGGAACACATTTAACCCCTTGATCACCCCCCCACTAGTGTTAACCCCTTCCCTGCCAATGACATTTATACAGTAATCAGTGGCTTTTGTTAGCGCTGATCGCTGTATAGATGTCAATGGTCCCAAAAAAGTGTCCGATCTATGTCCCGCTAAAAATCGCAGATCGCTGCCATTACCAGTAAAAAAATAAATAAATAAAAATGCCGTAAATCTATCCCCTATTTTGACATTAAAACTTTTGCGCAAACCAATCTATAATATGCTTATTGCTATTTTTTTTCTTATTTTTGGTAAAGAAAAAAAAAATGTAGAAGAATACATATCGGCCTAAACTTTTTTTTTTTCTCGACTATTTATTATAGCAGAAAGTACAAAATATTGTGTTTTTTTTTAAATTGTCGCTCTTTTTTTTGTTTTTGTTTATAGCGCAAAAGAAATAAAAACCGCAGAGGCTATCAAATACCTCCAAAAGAAAGCTCTATTTGTGAGAAAAAAAGGACTTCAATTTTGTTTGGGTACAACGTGGCACGACCGCGTAATTGTCAGTTAAAGCGACGCAGTGCCGATTTGAAGAAAAATGGCCTGGTCAGGAAGTAGGGGTTGAAAGGCTGAAAAGGTTAAAGTGATGATAAACACACACACAGTTAAACTGACATTGTCCCTTCTATTTCTGTATTGGGATGATGGCACTGTAATTATTTTAATGAAAAAAAACCTCTAATGGCACGTACGCGCGATCGGACTTCTCGTCAGAAAAAGATATGACGGCTCTTCCGACGGGATTCCGCTCCAGCTTGCCAGTCAAACAAAAGTTCTCTGAACTTTCGACCACCAAGAACGCGGTGACGTACAACACTACGACGAGCCAAGAAAATGAAGTTCCATGCTTCCGAGCATGCGTCAAATTGTTTCCGAGCATGCGTAGGAATTTTACACGTCAGAATTGCCACAGACGATCGCGTTTTCGGATAGGAACTTTTCCCGACCGAAAAATTGAGAGCATGCTCTCAATCTTTTGCTGGCTGGAATTCGGCCAGCAAAAGTCCGATGGAGCGTACATACACGGTCCCATTTTCTGACGAAAAACTCATCGGTCTTTTGTGGGCCGAAATTCTGATCGTGTGTGTGGCATTAGTTTCTTTTTCCAAACTGATATCCAGCAGTCACATGACCCAGCTCTCTCCCAGCCTGTCTGCAGGGAAACATAAGCAGGAGGAGCTTCTAGTCCTCTGCTGGTCACATGTGGGGGGGGGGGGGGGGGACGACAGCCTTTGGAATACAGAGTAAAAATAAATATAAATTGTATTAAATTGTCAAGCAAATATATATTTGTAATCAAATCTTTATTACCTGGTGTGGGCAGATTTCTGCCAGTCGCAGGCTGTCACACCCCTCCAGCCTGTGTCTTGGAATAAGAGGGAGATGAAGCCTCCATCAATCTAAACGTAATATCCCACCCCCATTTCGTTACCTAGGAGGGAGTGGGCTGTCATTTACCACTGTGTATACGCCCACATGTATGAATCTATAATCACATGGGCTGCTCAGATGTGATAGGGAGGAAATGCTCAGCATAGAAACTCATTGCAAACTGAGCATGTGCAGAGCTGCCAACATTGCTGTGCAAGATCCCCTAGCTGAATTGGGGACATGAACAGAAGGTGGAGTTAGAGCGGCGGGATCAACCAGGTTTATTGCAGCATACAGAAAACGAATCTCGTAGTGATGTGGGTTTAATGATACTGTCGATCGCTCTATCTAGATCAGCTCGAAAAAGGTATGTTATAAGACGCATG
>JBBDGP010003620.1:0-107558 GCA_037952835.1 Lithobates septentrionalis
TATGTATGACTACATGGAGGGGGAGGTAATGTATGACTACATGGAGGGAGGTAATGTATGACTACATGGAGGGGGGAGGTAATGTATGACTACATGGAGGGGGAGGTAGTTTTATGTATGACTACATGGAGGGGAGGTAATGTATGACTACATGGAGGGGGGAGGTAATGTATGACTACATGGGGGGGGAGGTAATGTATGATACATGGAGGGGGAGGGGGAGGTAATGTATGACTACATGGAGGGGGAGGGTAATGTATGACTACATGGAGGGGGAGGTAATGTATGACTACATGGAGGGGGAGGTAATGTATGACTACATGGAGGGGGGAGGTAATGTATGACTACATGGAGGGGGAGGTAATGTATGACTACATGGAGGGGGGAGGTAATGTATGACTACATGGAGGGGGAGGTAATGTATGACTACATGGAGGGGGGAGGTAATGTATGACTACATGGAGGGGGGGAGGTAATGTATGACTACATGGAGGGGGAGGTAATGTATGACTACATGGAGGGGGGAGGTAATGTATGACTACATGAGGGGGAGGTAATGTATGACTACATGGAGGGGGGAGGTAATGTATGACTACATGGAGGGGGAGGTAATGTATGACTACATGGAGGGGGGAGGTAATGTATGACTACATGGAGGGAGGTAATGTATGACTACATGGAGGGGGGGAGGTAATGTATGACTACATGGAGGGGGAGGTAATGTATGACTACATGGAGGGGAGGTAATGTATGACTACATGGAGGGGGAGGTAATGTATGACTACATGGAGGGGGGAGGTAATGTATGACTACATGGAGGGGGGAGGTAATGTATGACTACATGGAGGGGGAGGTAATGTATGACTACATGGAGGGGGGGAGGTAATGTATGACTACATGGAGGGGGAGGTAATGTATGACTACATGGAGGGGGAGGTAATGTATGACTACATGGAGGGGAGGTAATGTATGACTACATGGAGGGGGAGGTAATGTATGACTACATGGAGGGGGAGGTAATGTATGACTACATGGAGGGGGGAGGTAATGTATGACTACATGGAGGGGGAGGTAATGTATGACTACATGGAGGGGGGAGGTAATGTATGACTACATGGAGGGGGAGGTAATGTATGACTACATGGAGGGGGGAGGTAATGTATGACTACATGGAGGGGGAGGTAATGTATGACTACATGGAGGGGGGGGAGGTAATGTATGACTACATGGAGGGGGAGGTAATGTATGACTACATGGAGGGGGGGAGGTAATGTATGACTACATGGAGGGGGAGGTAATGTATGACTACATGGAGGGGGAGGTAATGTATGACTACATGGAGGGGGAGGTAATGTATGACTACATGGAGGGGGGAGGTAATGTATGACTACATGGAGGGGGAGGTAATGTATGACTACATGGAGGGGGAGGTAATGTATGACTACATGGAGGGGGAGGTAATGTATGACTACATGGAGGGGGAGGTAATGTATGACTACATGGAGGGGGAGGTAATGTATGACTACATGGAGGGGGAGGTAATGTATGACTACATGGAGGGGAGGTAATGTATGACTACATGGAGGGGGAGGTAATGTATGACTACATGGAGGGGGGAGGTAATGTATGACTACATGGAGGGGGGAGGTAATGTATGACTACATGGAGGGGGGAGGTAATGTATGACTACATGGAGGGGGAGGTAATGTATGACTACATGGAGGGGAGGTAATGTATGACTACATGGAGGGGGAGGTAATGTATGACTACATGGAGGGAAGAGGTAATGTATGACTACATGGAGGGGGGAGGTAATGTATGACTACATGGAGGGGGGAGGTAATGTATGACTACATGGAGGGGGAGGTAATGTATGACTACATGGAGGGGGAGGTAATGTATGACTACATGGAGGGGAGGTAATGTATGACTACATGGAGGGGGAGGTAATGTATGACTACATGGAGGGGAGAGGTAATGTATGACTACATGGAGGGGGAGGTAATGTATGACTACATGGAGGGGAGGTAATGTATGACTACATGGAGGGGAGGTAATGTATGACTACATGGAGGGAAGAGGTAATGTATGACTACATGGAGAGGGGAGGTAATGTATGACTACATGGAGGGGGGGAGGTAATGTATGACTACATGGAGGGGGGGAGGTAATGTATGACTACATGGAGGGGGGAGGTAATGTATGACTACATGGAGGGGAGGTAATGTATGACTACATGGAGGGGAGGTAATGTATGACTACATGGAGGGGGAGGTAATGTATGACTACATGGAGGGGGGGGTAATGTATGACTACATGGAGAGGGGAGGTAATGTATGACTACATGGAGGGGAGGTAATGTATGACTACATGGAGGGGGGGAGGTAATGTATGACTACATGGAGGGGGGGGTAATGTATGACTACATGGAGGGGGGAGGTAATGTATGACTACATGGAGGGGAGGTAATGTATGACTACATGGAGGGGGAGGTAATGTATGACTACATGGAGGGGGAGGTAATGTATGACTACATGGAGGGGGAGGTAATGTATGACTACATGGAGAGGGGAGGTAATGTATGACTACATGGAGGGGGGAGGTAATGTATGACTACATGGAGGAGGGGAGGTAATGTATGACTACATGGAGGGGAGGTAATGTATGACTACATGGAGGGGGAGGTAATGTATGACTACATGGAGGGGGAAGTAATGTATGACTACATGGAGGGGAGGTAATGTATGACTACATGGAGGGGGAGGTAATGTATGACTACATGGAGGGGGGGTAATGTATGACTACATGGAGGGGGGGTAATGTATGACTACATGGAGGGGGGGAGGTAATGTATGACTACATGGAGGGGGGAGGTAATGTATGACTACATGGAGGGGGGGGGGGTAATGTATGACTACATGGAGAGGGGAGGTAATGTATGACTACATGGAGGGGAGGTAATGGTATGACTACATGGAGGGGAGGTAATGTATGACTACATGGAGGGGAGGTAATGTATGACTACATGGAGGGGAGGTAATGTATGACTACATGGAGGGGGGGAGGTAATGTATGACTACATGGAGGGGGGAGGTAATGTATGACTACATGGAGGGGGGGAGGTAATGTATGACTACATGGAGGGGGAGGTAATGTATGACTACATGGAGGGGAGGTAATGTATGACTACATGGAGGGGAGGTAATGTATGACTACATGGAGGGGAGGTAATGTATGACTACATGGAGGGGGGAGGTAATGTATGACTACATGGAGGGGGGAGGTAATGTATGACTACATGGAGGGGGGGTAATGTATGACTACATGGAGGGGGGGTAATGTATGACTACATGGAGGGGAGGTAATGTATGACTACATGGAGGGGGGGGGTAATGTATGACTACATGGAGGGGGAGGTAATGTATGACTACATGGAGGGGGGGAGGTAATGTATGACTACATGGAGGGGGGGGGTAATGTATGACTACATGGAGGGGGAGGTAATGTATGACTACATGGAGGGGGGAGGTAATGTATGACTACATGGAGGGGGAGGTAATGTATGACTACATGGAGGGGGGAGGTAATGTATGACTACATGGAGGGGGGGTAATGTATGACTACATGGAGGGGAGGTAATGTATGACTACATGGAGGAGGGGAGGTAATGTATGACTACATGGAGGGGAGGTAATGTATGACTACATGGAGGGGGGGTAATGTATGACTACATGGAGGGGAGGTAATGTATGACTACATGGAGGGGGGTAATGTATGACTACATGGAGGGGAGGTAATGTATGACTACATGGAGGGGGGGTAATGTATGACTACATGAGGGGAGGTAATGTATGACTACATGGAGGGGGGGTAATGTATGACTACATGGAGGGGGGGAGGTAATGTATGACTACATGGAGGGGAGGTAATGTATGACTACATGGAGGGGAGGTAATGTATGACTACATGGAGGGGGGTAATGTATGACTACATGGAGGGGAGGTAATGTATGACTACATGGAGGGGGGGTAATGTATGACTACATGGAGGGGGGGAGGTAATGTATGACTACATGGAGGGGAGGTAATGTATGACTACATGGAGGGGAGGTAATGTATGACTACATGGAGGGGGAGGTAATGTATGACTACATGGAGGGGAGGTAATGTATGACTACATGGAGGGGAGGTAATGTATGACTACATGGAGGGGGGGAGGTAATGTATGACTACATGGAGGGGAGGTAATGTATGACTACATGGAGGGGGAGGTAATGTATGACTACATGGAGGGGGGGGTAATGTATGACTACATGGAGGGGGGGTAATGTATGACTACATGGAGGGGGGAGGTAATGTATGACTACATGGAGGGGGGAGGTAATGTATGACTACATGGAGGGGGGAGGTAATGTATGACTACATGGAGGGGGGAGGTAATGTATGACTACATGGAGGGGGGAGGTAATGTATGACTACATGGAGGGGGGAGGTAATGTATGACTACATGGAGGGGGGAGGTAATGTATGACTACATGGAGGGGGAGG
This sequence comes from Lithobates septentrionalis, assembly GCA_037952835.1. Taxonomy (NCBI): domain Eukaryota; kingdom Metazoa; phylum Chordata; class Amphibia; order Anura; family Ranidae; genus Lithobates; species Lithobates septentrionalis. The sequence goes on from JBBDGP010003620.1 coordinate 4,548, forward strand.
TAATGTATGACTACATGGAGGGGGAGGTAATGTATGACTACATGGAGGGGAGGTAATGTATGACTACATGGAGGAGGGGAGGTAATGTATGACTACATGGAGGGGGGAGGTAATGTATGACTACATGGAGGGGGGAGGTAATGTATGACTACATGGAGGGGGAGGTAATGTATGACTACATGGAGGGGGAGGTAATGTATGACTACATGGAGGGGGAGGTAATGTATGACTACATGGAGGGGAGGTAATGTATGACTACATGGAGGGGAGGTAATGTATGACTACATGGAGGGGAGGTAATGTATGACTACATGGAGGGGGAGGTAATGTATGACTACATGGAGGGGGGAGGTAATGTATGACTACATGGAGGAGGGGAGGTAATGTATGACTACATGGAGGGGAGGTAATGTATGACTACATGGAGGGGGGAGGTAATGTATGACTACATGGAGGGGAGGGTAATGTATGACTACATGGAGGGGGAGGTAATGTATGACTACATGGAGGGGGGAGGTAATGTATGACTACATGGAGGGGAGGTAATGTATGACTACATGGAGGGGAGGTAATGTATGACTACATGGAGGGGGGGTAATGTATGACTACATGGAGGGGGAGGTAATGTATGACTACATGGAGGGGGGAGGTAATGTATGACTACATGGAGGGGGGAGGTAATGTATGACTACATGGAGGGGGGAGGTAATGTATGACTACATGGAGGGGGAGGTAATGTATGACTACATGGAGGGGGAGGTAATGTATGACTACATGGAGGGGGGAGGTAATGTATGACTACATGGAGGGGGAGGTAATGTATGACTACATGGAGGGGAGGTAATGTATGACTACATGGAGGGGAGGTAATGTATGACTACATGGAGGGGAGGTAATGTATGACTACATGGAGGGGAGGTAATTTATGACTACATGGAGGGGAGGTAATGTATGACTACATGGAGGGGAGGTAATGTATGACTACATGGAGGGGAGGTAATGTATGACTACATGGAGGGGGAGGTAATGTATGACTACATGGAGGAGGGGAGGTAATGTATGACTACATGGAGGGGGGAGGTAATGTATGACTACATGGAGGGGGGAGGTAATGTATGACTACATGGAGGGGGGAGGTAATGTATGACTACATGGAGGGGAGGTAATGTATGACTACATGGAGGGGGGAGGTAATGTATGACTACATGGAGGGGGAGGTAATGTATGACTACATGGAGGGGAGGTAATGTATGACTACATGGAGGGGAGGTAATGTATGACTACATGGAGGGGAGGTAATGTATGACTACATGGAGGGGAGGTAATGTATGACTACATGGAGGGGAGGTAATGTATGACTACATGGAGGGGGAGGTAATGTATGACTACATGGAGGGGGAGGTAATGTATGACTACATGGAGGGGAGGTAATGTATGACTACATGGAGGGGGGAGGTAATGTATGACTACATGGAGGGGGGAGGTAATGTATGACTACATGGAGGGGGGAGGTAATGTATGACTACATGGAGGGGAGGTAATGTATGACTACATGGAGGGGAGGTAATGTATGACTACATGGAGGGGGAGGTAATGTATGACTACATGGAGGGGGAGGTAATGTATGACTACATGGAGGGGAGGTAATGTATGACTACATGGAGGGGGAGGTAATGTATGACTACATGGAGGGGGAGGTAATGTATGACTACATGGAGGGGGGAGGTAATGTATGACTACATGGAGGGGGGAGGTAATGTATGACTACATGGAGGGGGGAGGTAATGTATGACTACATGGAGGGGGGGGTAATGTATGACTACATGGAGGGGAGGTAATGTATGACTACATGGAGGGGGAGGTAATGTATGACTACATGGAGGGGGAGGTAATGTATGACTACATGGAGGGAGGTAATGTATGACTACATGGAGGGGGGAGGTAATGTATGACTACATGGAGGGGGAGGTAATGTATGACTACATGGAGGGGGGGAGGTAATGTATGACTACATGGAGGGGAGGTAATGTATGACTACATGGAGGGGGGGTAATGTATGACTACATGGAGGGGGAGGTAATGTATGACTACATGGAGGGGGGAGGTAATGTATGACTACATGGAGGGGGAGGTAATGTATGACTACATGGAGGGGTGGGGTAATGTATGACTACATGGAGGGGGGAGGTAATGTATGACTACATGGAGGGGGAGGTAATGTATGACTACATGGAGGGGGAGGTAATGTATGACTACATGGAGGGGGGAGGTAATGTATGACTACATGGAGGGGAGGTAATGTATGACTACATGGAGGGGAGGTAATGTATGACTACATGGAGGGGGAGGTAATGTATGACTACATGGAGGGGAGGTAATGTATGACTACATGGAGGGAGGTAATGTATGACTACATGGAGGGGGAGGTAATGTATGACTACATGGAGGGGGGAGGTAATGTATGACTACATGGAGGGGGAGGTAATGTATGACTACATGGAGGGGGGGTAATGTATGACTACATGGAGGGGAGGTAATGTATGACTACATGGAGGGGGGGGTAATGTATGACTACATGGAGGGGGGAGGTAATGTATGACTACATGGAGGGGGAGGTAATGTATGACTACATGGAGGGGGGGAGGTAATGTATGACTACATGGAGGGGGGGAGGTAATGTATGACTACATGGAGGGGGGGGAGGTAATGTATGACTACATGGAGGGGAGGTAATGTATGACTACATGGAGGGGGGAGGTAATGTATGACTACATGGAGGGGGAGGTAATGTATGACTACATGGAGGGGAGGTAATGTATGACTACATGGAGGGGGGGTAATGTATGACTACATGGAGGGGGAGGTAATGTATGACTACATGGAGGGGGGGAGGTAATGTATGACTACATGGAGGGGAGGTAATGTATGACTACATGGAGGGGGAGGTAATGTATGACTACATGGAGGGGGGGAGGTAATGTATGACTACATGGAGGGGGAGGTAATGTATGACTACATGGAGGGGGGAGGTAATGTATGACTACATGGAGGGGAGGTAATGTATGACTACATGGAGGGGGGAGGTAATGTATGACTACATGGAGGGGGAGGTAATGTATGACTACATGGAGGGGAGGTAATGTATGACTACATGGAGGGGAGGTAATGTATGACTACATGGAGGGGGGAGGTAATGTATGACTACATGGAGGGGGGGAGGTAATGTATGACTACATGGAGGGGAGGTAATGTATGACTACATGGAGGGGGGAGGTAATGTATGACTACATGGAGGGGGAGGTAATGTATGACTACATGGAGGGGAGGTAATGTATGACTACATGGAGGGGGAGGTAATGTATGACTACATGGAGGGGGGAGGTAATGTATGACTACATGGAGGGGAGGTAATGTATGACTACATGGAGGGGGGAGGTAATGTATGACTACATGGAGGGGGAGGTAATGTATGACTACATGGAGGGGGAGGTAATGTATGACTACATGGAGGGGAGGTAATGTATGACTACATGGAGGGGGGAGGTAATGTATGACTACATGGAGGGGGGGAGGTAATGTATGACTACATGGAGGGGGGGAGGTAATGTATGACTACATTGAGGGGAGGTAATGTATGACTACATGGAGGGGGGAGGTAATGTATGACTACATGGAGGGGGGAGGTAATGTATGACTACATGGAGGGGGAGGTAATGTATGACTACATGGAGGGGGGAGGTAATGTATGACTACATGGAGGGGAGGTAATGTATGACTACATGGAGGGGGAAGGTAATGTATGACTACATGGAGGGGGGGAGGTAATATATGACTACATGGAGGGGAGGTAATGTATGACTACATGGAGGGGGAGGTAATGTATGACTACATGGAGGGGGAGGTAATGTATGACTACATGGAGGGGGAGGTAATGTATGACTACATGGAGGGGGAGGTAATGTATGACTACATGGAGGGGAAGGTAATGTATGACTACATGGAGGGGGGGAGGTAATGTATGACTACATGGAGGGGGGAGGTTATGTATGACTACATGGAGGGGGGAGGTAATGTATGACTACATGGAGGGGGGGGTAATGTATGACTACATGGAGGGGGGGGTAATGTATGACTGCAGGCTTTTAATGGACACATGGAGTCATGCAATGGACACAGGGAGGACACAGGGAGGTATGTAATGGACACAGGGAAGTATGTAATGGACACAGGGAGGCATGTAATGGACACAGGGAGGACACAGGGAGGCATGTAATGGACACAGGGAGGCATGCAATGGACACAGGGGGGCATGCAATGGACACAGGGGGGCATGCAATGGACACAGGGGGGCATGCAATGGACACAGGGGGGCATGCAATGGACACAGGGGGGCATGCAATGGACACAGGGAGGCATGCAATGGACACAGGGAGGCATGCAATGGACACAGGGGGGCATGCAATGGACACAGGGGGGCATGCAATGGACACAGGGGGGCATGCAATGGACACAGGGGGGCATGCAATGGACACAGGGGGGCATGCAATGGACACAGGGGGGCATGCAATGGACACAGGGGGGCATGCAATGGACACAGGGGGGCATGCAATGGACACAGGGGGGCATGCAATGGACACAGGGGGGCATGCAATGGACACAGGGGGGCATGCAATGGACACAGGGGGGCATGCAATGGACACAGGGGGGCATGCAATGGACACAGGGGGGCATGCAATGGACACAGGGAGGCATGCAATGGACACAGGGAGGCATGCAATGGACACAGGGAGGTATGTAATGGACACAGGGAGGACACAGGGAGGTATGTAATGGACACAGGGAGGACACAAGGAGGTATGTAATGGACACAGGGAGGTATGTAATGGACACAGGGAGGCATGCAATGGACACAGGGAGGTATGTAATGGACACAGGGAGGTATGTAATGGACACAGGGAGGACACAGGGAGGTATGTAATGGACACAGGGAGGTATGTAATGGACACAGGGAGGCATGTAATGGACACAGGGAGGACACAGGGAGGCATGTAATGGACACAGGGAGGCATGTAATGGACACAGGGAGGCATGTAATGGACACAGGGAGACATGTAATGGACACAGGGAGGACACAGGGAGGCATGTAATGGGCACAGGGAGGTATGTAATGGACACAGGGAGGCATGCAATGGACACAGGGAGGCATGCAATGGACACAGGGAGGCATGCAATGGACACAGGGGGGCATGCAATGGACACAGGGGGGCATGCAATGGACACAGGGGGGCATGCAATGGACACAGGGGGGCATGCAATGGACACAGGGGGGCATGCAATGGACACAGGGGGGCATGCAATGGACACAGGGGGGCATGCAATGGACACAGGGGGGCATGCAATGGACACAGGGGGGCATGCAATGGACACAGGGAGGTATGTAATGGACACAGGGAGGCATGCAATGGACATAGGGAGGCATGCAATGGACACAGGGAGGTATGTAATGGACACAGGGAGGACACAGGGAGGTATGTAATGGACACAGGGAGGTATGTAATGGACACAGGGAGGACACAGGGAGGTATGTAATGGACACAGGGAGGTATGTAATGGACACAGGGAGGCATGCAATGGACACAGGGAGGTATGTAATGGACACAGGGAGGTATGTAATGGACACAGGGAGGTATGTAATGGACACAGGGAGGTATGTAATGGACAGAGGGAGGACACAGGGAGGTATGTAATGGACACAGGGAGGTATGTAATGGACACAGGGAGGTATGTAATGGACACAGGGAGACATGTAATGGACACAGGGAGGCATGCAATGGACACAGGGAGACATGTAATGGACACAGGGGGGCATGCAATGGGCACAGGGAGGCATGTAATGGACACAGGGAGGCGTGTAATGGACACAGGGAGGCGTGTAATGGACACAGGGAGACATGTAATGGACACAGGGAGACATGTAATGGACACAGGGAGATATGTAATGGACACAGGGAGTGATGTAATGGACACAGGGAGGCGTGTAATGGACACAGGGAGGCGTGTAATGGACACAGGGAGGCGTGTAATGGACACAGGGAGTGATGTAATGGACACAGGGAGTGATGTAATGGACACAGGGGGGCATGCAATGGGCACAGGGAGGCGTGTAATGGACACAGGGAGGCGTGTAATGGACACAGGGAGGCGTGTAATGGACACAGGGAGGCGTGTAATGGACACAGGGAGGCGTGTAATGGACACAGGGAGACATGTAATGGACACAGGGAGACATGTAATGGACACAGGGAGACATGTAATGGACACAGGGAGACATGTAATGGACACAGGGAGAGATGTAATGGACACAGGGAGGCATGTAATGGACACAGGGGGGCATGCAATGGGCACAGGGAGGCATGTAATGGACACAGGGAGGCATGTAATGGACACAGGGAGGCATGTAATGGACACAGGGAGGCATGTAATGGACACAAGGAGGTATGTAATGGACACAGGGAGGACACAGGGAGGTATGTAATGGACACAGGGAGACATGCAATGGACACAGGGAGGCATGTAATGGACACAGGGGGGCATGCAATGGACACAGGGAGGCATGTAATGGACACAGGGGGGCATGTAATGGACACAGGGGGGCATGCAATGGACACAGGGAGGCATGTAATGGACACAGGGAGGACACAGGGAGGTATGTAATGGACACAGGGAGACATGTAATGGACACAGGGGGGCATGCAATGGGCACAGGGAGTGATGTAATGGACGCAGGGAGGCATGTAATGGACGCAGGGAGGCATGTAATGGACGCAGGGAGGCATGTAATGGACGCAGGGAGGCATGTAATGGACGCAGGGAGGCATGTAATGGACACAGGGAGGCATGTAATGGACACAGGGAGGCATGTAATGGACACAGGGAGGTATGTAATGGACACAGGGAGGACACAGGGAGGTATGTAATGGGCACAGGGAGGTATGTAATGGACACAGGGAGGCATGCAATGGACACAGGGAGGCATGCAATGGACACAGGGGGGCATGCAATGGACACAGGGGGGCATGCAATGGACACAGGGGGGCATGCAATGGACACAGGGGGGCATGCAATGGACACAGGGGGGCATGCAATGGACACAGGGAGGCATGCAATGGACACAGGGGGGCATGTAATGGACACAGGGAGGCATGTAATGGACACAGGGAGGTATGTAATGGACACAGGGAGGACACAGGGAGGTATGTAATGGACACAGGGAGACATGCAATGGACACAGGGAGGCATGTAATGGACACAGGGGGGCATGCAATGGACACAGGGAGGCATGTAATGGACACAGGGGGGCATGTAATGGACACAGGGGGGCATGCAATGGACACAGGGAGGCATGTAATGGACACAGGGAGGACACAGGGAGGTATGTAATGGACACAGGGAGACATGTAATGGACACAGGGGGGCATGCAATGGGCACAGGGAGTGATGTAATGGACACAGGGAGGCATGTAATGGACACAGGGAGGCATGTAATGGACACAGGGAGGCATGTAATGGACACAGGGAGGCATGTAATGGACACAGGGAGGCATGTAATGGACACAGGGAGGACACAGGGAGGTATGTAATGGGCACAGGGAGGTATGTAATGGACACAGGGAGGCATGCAATGGACACAGGGAGGCATGTAATGGACACAGGGGGGCATGCAATGGACACAGGGAGGCATGTAATGGACACAGGGGGGCATGTAATGGACACAGGGGGGCATGCAATGGACACAGGGAGGCATGTAATGGACACAGGGAGGTTTGCAGCTGCAGATTGGCATTGTTGACCCTCTTTTTCCACTTACAGTAGCTGCGCATTTCTCACCCTAGGCTTATATTCGAGTCAATAAGTTTTCTCCATTTTTTGTGGTAACGTTAGGTGCCTCGGCTTATATTCGGGTCGGCTTATACTCGAGTATATACGGTATGTGACTTCTGAAGGTAATTGGTGGCACCAGAGCTTTTTATGGGCTTCATATCAAAGGGGGTGAATACATACACACATGACAATTATCAGTTTTATGTATATATTTTTCTAACTTTACTTCACCGACTTTGACTATTGTGTTCTGATCCATCACATATAATTCAGATTAGAAAAACATTGAACTAAAGGCTGTAATGTAACTAAATAGGTAAAAAGCCAGGGGTGTGGGGTGAATACTTTTGCAAGGCACTGTAGGTGGATGCAGCATCTTTCCCCCGCCACCTCTACACTGAGAACCGATCGATCTAACCCCGCTGAGCACTCGGTTCTCACAGGTCTGTAAGTAGAGGGCTGCAGACTGTCAGTCACGGCTCTCTGCTATGCCCCCCCCCCCCCCCCCCCCGTTTGGGTACATTGTTACATGACTGAGTAATTGTCATTCAAAGTGTGGGAGCGCTGGAAATTGGCCTGGACTAAAAGGGCAGGAATCTTCCAGAACTGAGATGGTTAATGATCTTTTTATTGACAGACATTTGGTCAGGTGATATTTTAAAATTTTGGGGTTGTTGGATAAGTACAGAGACGGATCACACCAAGATGCAATAAAAGTAATAACAGATAATAATAGAACAAGAATACTAAAGATGATGTTTCCGCCATGGAGTCCTGCCCACTCTTCATAGGGCGTGGCACACAGGTGATCACAGACATATATGATTGCAAGCTCTGGCTGCGGTAATCTAGGACCTGTGCGTAAGGAATATCCACCCCACCCTTCGCCACCCCCCCCCCCCCACTGGAGGAACAATATGACCTTCTAAGGAAGATCGCACATTCCTGGAAGGAGATTGGTGGGCTGGCTTGTCCATATAGTCAGTTTACAATCGTATTCCTATAGCGTGACATCGGCTAAGGTGACCATCTTTATATATCTTGTATTGGCCCCTTAACCAGGTTCAGAATTCATTATTAGATATTGTGAGCCATAGGAAATCAACCGCCTGGTCATGTGATGGTGAAGCTCCTCCCCTTGTACCTGTATATGACATTTCCCTTTTCTAATGGGAGGCTCCTGCTGACTTCCTGTTCTCTGCTTCTTTCAGATGTCTTGAAGATGGCAACTCCAACCATCAGGCCGAATAAAGGTGAACTCCCATCCATTCATGTAAAGGAGGAACCTCAGTCAGGTGAAGGACACAACCTCCCATCCACCGGCCACTCCGGCCTCAAAGACCATAGACCGAATGTATTGTCCTGTATTAAGGAGGAACCCCAATCAGATGAAGGAGAAGACCTCCCCAACACTCAGACTTCTCGGATTAGGATGGACCCAGCTCAAGTACAAAGTCCACCTGCAGAAATAAAGAAAGAACCCCGATCTCCTGATAGAGAAGATCCCACCAACATGGACATCTCTCCACCCGCTGATCCCTCACAGAGTCTGTCTATTCAGATTAAAGAGGAGGATGAAGGTTCTCCTGCTGCTGGGATCGACATACTGAAAAGGACAATCACAGACTCTGACACCATCACCGGAGAAAACAAGAAGATCAAACTGATGACAAAACCCACCTTGGTCAAAGGTCCCCCCGCAGCTCAGCCATCTAAGAACAACCACCTCTGCCCCGTGTGTAAAAGGAACTTCAGTAGCCACGGCAACATGGTACGTCACCGGGAGTTCCACAACGGGAAGAAGTTGTGCTGCCCGGTGTGCGGAGCCGAGTTCTGCAGCAAGATGGACCTCAAAGCTCATGTCCAGATACACAAAGTCAGCAATGTCCTCTACTGTGCCGAGTGTAACGTCATCTTCCCGACAAACCTGAGCGTCCTTGTCCATGAGAAGATCCACACCGGAGGGAAGCCGTTCTGCTGCTCACACTGCGGGAAACGCTTCTCCAGCCAATCCCAAGTCTCCGAACACATGAACCAACCATACTCCTGCATCGCCTGCCAGAAGATCTTCACCCATAAGGCGCTTCTCCTCCGCCACGAACGGACGCACATCGATGGAAAGCCCGTCTGTTCCGACTGCAGTAAGTGACCTGAGCAAACCTAAAGGAGTCCCACCTCCTGACCGAACCCTAAGGTAGCCCTGCCTCCTGACCGAACCCTAAGGTAGCCCCGCCTCCTGACCGAACCCTAAGGTAGTCCCGCCTCCTGACCCAACCCTAAGGTAGTCCCGCCTCCTGACCGAACCCTAAGGTAGTCCCGCCTCCTGACCGAACCCTAAGGTAGTCCCGCCTCCTGACCGAACCCTAAGGTAGTCCCGCCTCCTGACCGAACCCTAAGGTAGTCCCGCCTCCTGACCGAACCCTAAGGTAGTCCCGCCTCCTGACCGAACCCTAAGGTAGTCCCGCCTCCTGACCGAACCCTAAGGGAATCCCGCCTCCTGACAGAACCCTAAGGGAATCCCGCCTCCTGACAGAACCCTAAGGGAATCCCGCCTCCTGACAGAACCCTAAGGGAATCCCGCCTCCTGACCGATCCCTAAGGGAATCCCGCCTCCTGACCGATCCCTGAAGGGAGTCCCGCCTGCTGACCGATCCCTGAAGGGAGTCCCGCCTGCTGACCGATCCCTGAAGGGAGTCCCGCCTGCTGACCGATCCCTGAAGGGAGTCCCGCCTGCTGACCGATCCCTGAAGGGAGTCCCGCCTGCTGACCGATCCCTGAAGGGAGTCCCGCCTGCTGACCGATCCCTGAAGGGAGTCCCGCCTGCTGACCGATCCCTGAAGGGAGTCCCGCCTGCTGACCGATCCCTGAAGGGAGTCCCGCCTGCTGACCGATCCCTGAAGGGAGTCCCGCCTGCTGACCGATCCCTGAAGGGAGTCCCGCCTGCTGACCGATCCCTGAAGGGAGTCCCGCCTGCTGACCGATCCCTGAAGGGAGTCCCGCCTGCTGACCGAACCCTAAGGGAGTCCCGCCTGCTGACCGAACCCTAAGGGAGTCCCGCCTGCTGACCGATCCCTAAGGGAGCCCCGCCTCCTGGCGGAACCTAAGGGAGCCCCACCTTCTTCCTGGGCACGCACGCACAAAAGCCCATCTGTTCCGACTGCAGTAAGTGAACCCAAGGGAGCCCGGCCTCCAGGCGGAACCCAAGGGAGCCCGGCCTCCAGGCGGGACCCAAGGGAGCCCGGCCTCCAGGCGGGACCCAAGGGAGCCCGGCCTCCAGGCGGGACCCAAGGGAGCCCGGCCTCCAGGCGGGACCCAAGGGAGCCCGGCCTTCTAAACCACCAGAAAGTGTCATGTGACAGAGGATGTACTATAACTGGTCATGTGATGGTAAAGCCACTACCTGTTTATGACATCATGAAATCCCTGTTTCCTATGGGAGGCCCCTGCTGACTTTTTGTTTTCTGTTTTTTCAGATATCTGGAACATGGCGATCCCAGCTGTGTTATTCAACCCCTCGATGCCCGCCCCCCATAAAGAACATGGTATTTTAAAGTTTATACAAACCCCGCCCACATGCAGCACCAATCACAGAGGGGCCCCTCAGGTTAGGGTGGAGCTTCTCTCAACCAATTCATTGACTAATATAGTGGGGGAGAAGCCTGGTACTGCTGGCTGTGTTCCCCCAAACCTGGACATTAAGGAGGAACCCACAGACCACACCCCACCATCATCCGTTCAGAATAACCATTCTCATAAAGAGGACCTGTCTCTCTAGCACACATTTCCACCATTAATGATACATGTGGAGGAGATCTCCTACCTGCAGCTCAGACTCAACTCTCCTCAGATCACATGACAATTTTACCCACATTGAAGTCAGAGCCCTGCCTTAAAATAAGGGGGAATCCGACTATCTCACATGGACAGCTTTATCCTCCAGGATCATTCCCATCTGCCTTCCCATATCCAGGAGGAGCCCCTTCTACAGTAAGATGATGTCTTCAGGGGACTCCTGTGGTGACCCTCCTCTCACATTACAGAGTAAACCCCCCCCACCATGTGACATCAGCATTCACCAGACGGGCAGATTTTAAAGCAGAACTCTTCTTGGATGATGTGGATGGTTCTACAAGCAGCTCTGCAACCTCGTCTTGTACATCCAGCTTCTGGTGTGTCCTGTAGGACGACTCCAACCAGTTATAGCCAGCCAAACCCCAGAAGGTCTACTCCGGAGTGAAGCCGTTCACCTCACCTGGAAGACTGATTTCTTTGTCCAGCAGCACATTCATATAGGAGAGAAGCCTCCCTGTCCTCAGAGTGCGGGAAACCATTCACCATCCACCAGAAGATCAACACTGGGGAGAAACTCTACCCATCCTCAGAGTATGGGAAACAGTTCATCCAGAACCTGGTCCTTCACCAGAAGATCTACACTGGGGAGAAGCTCTGCACCTGACTGCACCAGAGACTTCATCTGCAAGATCAACTTCATTGTCCACCAACGCATGCACAACACCATTCCCCTGTGTAGCCTGTGGCAAGAGCTACACGTGACGGCTGGTCCAACACCAGAAGGTCCACTCAGGAGTGAAGCTGTTCACCTGCTCGGAGTGCGCAAGTCCTTCACCCAGAAGGCCAACTTCCTGGTCCACCACAGGAGAGAAGCCCTACCCATGCTTAGAGTGCGGAAAATGGTTTAGCATCCATCATAGCCTGGTCCAACACCAGAAGATCCACTCAGGAGTAAAGCCGTTCACCTGCTCAATTGCGGCAAGTCCTTCACCTGGAAGGCTGACTTCCTGGTCCACCAGTGCATTCACACAGAAGAGAAGCCCTACCTGTGCTCGGAGTGCCGGAAACTCCTCAGCATCTATCAGAGCCTGGTCCTTCACCAGAGAAACACTTCTCGTACTACGAATGTAGCAAATGCTTTGTCCGCAAAGTCACCTAGACATTCACCGGCAAGAAACCATTCACCTACATGGAGTGTGGCAACAGCTTCTGCCTCCATCAGAACTTCTTCCTGCAACAAAGAGTCCACACCGGGGAGAGACCTTTCTTCTGTGCCCAGTGCTCTGTGACTCATTGGGGCAAACGCAAGTCCGGAAGGTTCTCTTTCTCTACCAGGAGAAGCAGAGAATCACTAATGCAGCTTTCTTCTCTATTACGGCTTCTCCTCCTCCTCTCTCCTGTCCTGGAAGGTGGGCAGGAACTATGACAAAACAATCCTTGAATGTGACCCCTCCCCTTCCTGCCATGTGACACCTTTGGTGATTGGTGTAGAGCTGTCACAGGGGAGGAAGGAAAGGTTTCTGTACTGTGTAAGCTCCACAGCCTTCCCTCACTTCACTTCTGGGAGTTGGATGGAGCCATGACGGAAAAAAAGATGTCCAATCCGGAGCTAACTTCCTGTACACAGTGTGATGGCCTCATCAACCTGGATTCATATTAAATTAATATAAATGTGGATTGCCGTCAGTCCTCTGAATTATACTGACTCCTCCTGGATAAACTCTCTATGATGTCATAATAACGGTTGACTTTTATACATTTGTTAATAATAAATATATGAACTCTTGGATCTCTTCTATCATTCGGGAACCATTAGATTGGGGGTCTTGAATTAAAGTTGAGGTCCAGTCAGAAAAATTTCCTTCCGGCAGAGGTCCAAATCTCTTTAACACTATAACACATCACAGTTCCCCACGTACATCATCATCTTCAGTGTACCTTTCACATCATAGTCCCCTTTACATAACAGTGTCTTCCGTTCCCTTTCACAGCATCACAGCACTGCCCCCCTTTACATTGCAGTTCCCCTTTACACAATACTGCCCCCCTTTACATTGCAGTTCCCCTTTACACAATACTGCCCCCCTTTACATTGCAGTGCCCCTTTACACAACAATGCCCCCTTTACATTGCCCCTTTACACAACAATTCCCCCCTTTAAATTGCAGTGCCCCTTTACACATTTCCCCCCTTTACATTGCACTTCCCCATTACACAACACTACCCCCCTTTACATTGCAGTGCCCCTTTGCAAAACACTGCCCCCTTTACATTGCACTGCCCCTTTACACAGCACTACCCCCTTTACATTGCAGTGCCCCTTTACACAACACTGCCCCCCTTACATTACAGTGCCCCTTTACACAGCACTACCCCCTTTACATTGCAGTGCCCCTTTACACAACACTGTCCCCTTTACATTACAGTGCCCCTTTACATTGCCCCCTTACACAACAGTGCCCCCCCCCTTACATCACAGTGTCCGCAGATCCCTTTCACAGCACTGCCCCCCTTTACATTGCAGGGACCTTGAGATCTCGGTGCACCTTTACATAACACAGCACAGAGCCTCTTTTAATACAAGCCTCCCCTGCACAGTCATGCCATGGTACCTTTGGCAGGGCAGAGGCACTAATCATCCCTGAGTGTCTTCTCCCAGGCCTCCAGCCACCGATGTCATCCTTACAGCGTGCTGCAGATTGAGTCAGAGAGCGAGAGTCTTTTCATATTAACAAGCCAGGCAATCATCCGCTTGTTACATAACTCGAGTACATCCCGCCCCTCAGTCCCGATCTGCAGCTTCTCCCGCACCCGCCCGCTGTGAGGAGGACATCAGTGGCCAGGTGGGAGGTCCGGGAGAGGATACACAGCCATGGCAGTGGCACAGTCTAGACAGGACTGTCACTTGGTCTGGTTCCAGACCACGGCCCACCATTTAGTGACCACTGCTTTAGATCAGTGGTTCTCAACTTTAATCCTCAAGTACCCCCAACAGGCCATGTTTTGGGAATTTCTCTTAGATAAAATAGCTGCCCAAAATACCAAACTATTGACTCTGATTTAAAGCACCTGTGCAAGGTGAAGGATGACCTGTTTAGGGTACTTGAGGACTGAGGTTGAGAACCACTACTTTAGATGATACATTGTTCTGCTCTTTCTTATGATGTGATGGAACTAAAACAGAGAAAATGGAGACTGGAAATGAGATGAGACATTTGTGGGGGTAATGGGGTCATAGAACCTGAAAAGGAAGGTCAATGACTCCGACCAGAACCTGCTCCCTCTTCATAGTCATCCGGAATGTCTCCATTCTACCAGAACACAGAGAACTTCTATAGAACATGTCCGATGTCCAACTCCACATCCTTCAGATGTATTTATTTAGTACAGTACACTCAAATCAGTGCCCGCCCCTGAGCAGCTTACAATCAGTCCCCATCCCACATACACACACACATACTGAGACTGGTTTAGACAGGAACCAGTTCACCTACCAGCAGGTCTTCGGAATGTGTGTTCAAATGGAAAACCCAGCGCTGAACTAGAAGGCCCATCACCAGGACCCCTGAGGTGGGTATGGAGAGCTCCGCCTTATAATCTGATTGGGTCTCTGGAGGTAGGAGATGAACTATGGAGGCCTCATCCATTCGGGGAGGAAGAACACACTGTACATGGAGGTCCTGTTTATGTTTGTGGACCTTGTCTGGCTCAGCAGAACCCTCTCCCATGTCCCTGGGTGTTAACACCTCACCATAGGAGGCAGATAATGACCAGCCTCACCTGGAGGAGGTCACCTGATATTTTCATTTCACACCAGAGACTTCTATATTTCTGTAAGTCCAGGTGAAATGCTGTGCCCACTACGAGGGGACACAGTGCTCCCCACCCTATGTGATGTATGGGGGCAGGGCCTTCACATGGGTCTGATGACTGAAGTCTCTGAGTTATACAAAGAATTTGTGTTGCATCCATTGCACACCTTAGGCCCCATAATGTCCGGGTGTGGGAGACTCCGATGTTCAGGTGTACTGTCCATTCCCTCCGCTGGCAGGCTGCTGAACTCTATGACAGGCTTAAAGCTGCTGTGGCTGGAGGGTGCACCGAGCGCTACTAATATATAGGGCAGTATACACCCAATGTGTGTGCCCCCTTCACCAGGGCCCGGGAAGGGTGAGTGGTTCCATATGACTCCTTCATCAAAGCTTTCTAGTGGTGGAGGGGTTCTATGTGCCCCCTTCATCAGAGCCGGTGATCTTGGGTTCTCTGTTCATCTTCATCAGGCCCGGGGATGGTAGAGGGGTTCTATGTGCCCCCTTTATCACAGGCGGGGATGGTTGAGGGGTTCTATGTTCATCTTCATCAGGGCCCGGGGATGGTAGAGGGGTTCTATGTTCATCTTCATCAGGGCCCAGGGATGGTGGAGGGGTTCTATATTCATCTTCATCAGGGCCCGGGGGTGGTAGAGGGGTTCTATGTGCCCCCTTTATCACAGCCGGGGATGGTAGAGGGGTTCTATGTTCATCTTCATCAGGGCCCGGCGATGGTAGAGGGGTTCTATGTTCATCTTCATCAGGGCCCGGGGATGGTAGAGGGGTTCTATGTTCATCTTCATCAGGGCCCGGGAAGAGTGAGTGGTCTAATATGACTCCTTCATCAAAGCTTTCAAGTGGTGGAGGGGTTCTATGTGCCCCCTTTATCACAGCCGGGGATGGTAGAGGGGTTCTATGTTCATATTCATCATGGCCTGGGGATGGTGGAGGGGTTCTCTGTTCATCTTCATCAGGGCCCGGGGATGGTAGAGGGGTTCTCTGTTTATCTTCATCAGGGCCCGGGGATGGTGGAGGGGTTCTCTATTCATCTTCATCAGGGCCCGGGGATGGTAGAGGGGTTCTCTGTTCATCTTCATCAGGGCCCGGGGATGGTGGAGGGGTTCTCTATTCATCTTCATCAGGGCCCGGGGATGGTAGAGGGGTTCTCTGTTCATCTTCATCAGGGCCCGGGGATGGTGGAGGGATTCTATGTTCATCTTCATCAGGACCCGGGGATGGTAGAGGGGTTCTATGTTCATCTTCATCGGGGATGGTGGAGGGGTTCTCTGTTCATCTTCATCAGGGCCCGGGGATGGTGGAGGGGTTCTCTGTTCATCTTCATAAGGGCCCGGAGATGGTAGAGGGGTTCTATGTTCATCTTCATCAGGACCCGGGGATGGTGGAGGGGTTCTATGTTCATCTTCATCAGGGCCTAGGGATGGTAGAGGGGTTCTATGTTCATCTTCATCAGGGCCCGGGGATTGTGGAGGGGTTCTATGTTCATCTTCATCAGGGCCCGGGGGTGGTAGAGGGGTTCTATGTTCATCTTCATCAGGGCCCGGGGATGGCGGAGGGGTTCTATGTTCATCTTTATCAGGGCCCGGGGATGGTAGAGGGGTTCTATGTTCATCTTCATCAGGGCCTGGGGATGGTAGAGGGGTTCTATGTTCATCTTCATCAGGGCCCGGGAAGAGTGAGTGGTCTAATATGACTCCATCAAAGCTTTCAAGTGGTGGAGGGGTTCTATGTGCCCCCTTTATCACAGCCGGGGATGATAGAGGGGTTCTATGTTCATCTTCATCAGGGCCCGGGGATGGTAGAGGGGTTCTATGTTCATCTTCATCAGGGCCCGGGGATGGTAGAGGGGTTCTCTGTTTATCTTCATCAGGGCCCGGGGATGGTGGAGGGGTTCTCTATTCATCTTCATCAGGGCCCGGGGATGGTAGAGGGGTTCTCTGTTCATCTTCATCAGGGCCCGGGAAGAGTGAGTGGTCTAATATGACTCCATCAAAGCTTTCAAGTGGTGGAGGGGTTCTATGTGCCCCCTTTATCACAGCCGGGGATGATAGAGGGGTTCTATGTTCATCTTCATCAGGGCCCGGGGATGGTAGAGGGGTTCTCTGTTCATCTTCATCAGGGCCCGGGAAGAGTGAGTGGTCTAATATGACTCCATCAAAGCTTTCAAGTGGTGGAGGGGTTCTATGTGCCCCCTTTATCACAGCCGGGGATGGTGGAGGGATTCTATGTTCATCTTCATCAGGACCCGGGGATGGTAGAGGGGTTCTATGTTCATCTTCATCGGGGATGGTGGAGGGGTTCTCTGTTCATCTTCATCAGGGCCCGGGGATGGTGGAGGGGTTCTCTGTTCATCTTCATAAGGGCCCGGAGATGGTAGAGGGGTTCTATGTTCATCTTCATCAGGACCCGGGGATGGTGGAGGGGTTCTATGTTCATCTTCATCAGGGCCTAGGGATGGTAGAGGGGTTCTATGTTCATCTTCATCAGGGCCCGGGGATTGTGGAGGGGTTCTATGTTCATCTTCATCAGGGCCCGGGGGTGGTAGAGGGGTTCTATGTTCATCTTCATCAGGGCCCGGGGATGGCGGAGGGGTTCTATGTTCATCTTTATCAGGGCCCGGGGATGGTAGAGGGGTTCTATGTTCATCTTCATCAGGGCCTGGGGATGGTAGAGGGGTTCTATGTTCATCTTCATCAGGGCCCGGGAAGAGTGAGTGGTCTAATATGACTCCATCAAAGCTTTCAAGTGGTGGAGGGGTTCTATGTGCCCCCTTTATCACAGCCGGGGATGATAGAGGGGTTCTATGTTCATCTTCATCAGGGCCCGGGGATGGTAGAGGGGTTCTATGTTCATCTTCATCAGGGCCCGGGGATGGTAGAGGGGTTCTCTGTTTATCTTCATCAGGGCCCGGGGATGGTGGAGGGGTTCTCTATTCATCTTCATCAGGGCCCGGGGATGGTAGAGGGGTTCTCTGTTCATCTTCATCAGGGCCCGGGAAGAGTGAGTGGTCTAATATGACTCCATCAAAGCTTTCAAGTGGTGGAGGGGTTCTATGTGCCCCCTTTATCACAGCCGGGGATGATAGAGGGGTTCTATGTTCATCTTCATCAGGGCCCGGGGATGGTAGAGGGGTTCTCTGTTCATCTTCATCAGGGCCCGGGAAGAGTGAGTGGTCTAATATGACTCCATCAAAGCTTTCAAGTGGTGGAGGGGTTCTATGTGCCCCCTTTATCACAGCCGGGGATGATAGAGGGGTTCTATGTTCATCTTCATCAGGGCCCGGGGATGGTAGAGGGGTTCTATGTTCATCTTCATCAGGGCCCAGCTATGGTGGAGGGGTTCTCTGTTCATCTTCATCAGGGGATGGTAGAGGGGTTCTATGTTCATCTTCATCAGGGCCTGGGGATGGTAGAGGGGTTCTATGTTCATCTTCATCAGGGCCCGGGAAGAGTGAGTGGTCTAATATGACTCCATCAAAGCTTTCAAGTGGTGGAGGGGTTCTATGTGCCCCCTTTATCACAGCCGGGGATGATAGAGGGGTTCTATGTTCATCTTCATCAGGGCCCGGGGATGGTAGAGGGGTTCTATGTTCATCTTCATCAGGGCCCGGGGATGGTAGAGGGGTTCTCTGTTTATCTTCATCAGGGCCCGGGGATGGTGGAGGGGTTCTCTATTCATCTTCATCAGGGCCCGGGGATGGTAGAGGGGTTCTCTGTTCATCTTCATCAGGGCCCGGGAAGAGTGAGTGGTCTAATATGACTCCATCAAAGCTTTCAAGTGGTGGAGGGGTTCTATGTGCCCCCTTTATCACAGCCGGGGATGATAGAGGGGTTCTATGTTCATCTTCATCAGGGCCTAGGGATGGTAGAGGGGTTCTATGTTCATCTTCATCGGGGATGGTGGAGGGGTTCTCTGTTCATCTTCATCAGGGCCCGGGGATGGTGGAGGGGTTCTCTGTTCATCTTCATAAGGGCCCGGAGATGGTAGAGGGGTTCTATGTTCATCTTCATCAGGACCCGGGGATGGTGGAGGGGTTCTATGTTCATCTTCATCAGGGCCTAGGGATGGTAGAGGGGTTCTATGTTCATCTTCATCAGGGCCCGGGGATTGTGGAGGGGTTCTATGTTCATCTTCATCAGGGCCCGGGGGTGGTAGAGGGGTTCTATGTTCATCTTCATCAGGGCCCGGGGATGGCGGAGGGGTTCTATGTTCATCTTTATCAGGGCCCGGGGATGGTAGAGGGGTTCTATGTTCATCTTCATCAGGGCCTGGGGATGGTAGAGGGGTTCTATGTTCATCTTCATCAGGGCCCGGGAAGAGTGAGTGGTCTAATATGACTCCATCAAAGCTTTCAAGTGGTGGAGGGGTTCTATGTGCCCCCTTTATCACAGCCGGGGATGATAGAGGGGTTCTATGTTCATCTTCATCAGGGCCCGGGGATGGTAGAGGGGTTCTATGTTCATCTTCATCAGGGCCCGGGGATGGTAGAGGGGTTCTCTGTTTATCTTCATCAGGGCCCGGGGATGGTGGAGGGGTTCTCTATTCATCTTCATCAGGGCCCGGGGATGATAGAGGGGTTCTCTGTTCATCTTCATCAGGGCCCGGGAAGAGTGAGTGGTCTAATATGACTCCATCAAAGCTTTCAAGTGGTGGAGGGGTTCTATGTGCCCCCTTTATCACAGCCGGGGATGATAGAGGGGTTCTATGTTCATCTTCATCAGGGCCCGGGGATGGTAGAGGGGTTCTATGTTCATCTTCATCAGGGCCCGGGGATGGTAGAGGGGTTCTATGTTCATCTTCATCAGGGCCCGGGGATGGTAGAGGGGTTCTCTGTTTATCTTCATCAGGGCCCGGGGATGGTGGAGGGGTTCTCTATTCATCTTCATCAGGGCCCGGGGATGGTAGAGGGGTTCTCTGTTCATCTTCATCAGGGCCCAGGGATGGTGGAGGGGTTCTATGTTCATCTTCATCAGGGCCCGGGGATGGTAGAGGGGTTCTATGTTCATCTTCATCAGGGCCCGGGGATGGTAGAGGGGTTCTATCTTCATCAGGGCTCGGGGATGGTGGAGGGGTTCTCTGTTCATCTTCATCAGGGCCCGGGGATGGTGGAGGGATTCTCTGTTCATCTTCATCAGGGCCCGGGGATGGTAGAGGGGTTCTATGTTCATCTTCATCAGGGCCCGGGGATGGTGGAGGGGTTCTATGTTCATCTTCATCAGGGCCTAGGGATGGTAGAGGGGTTCTATGTTCATCTTCATCAGGGCCCAGCTATGGTGGAGGGGTTCTCTGTTCATCTTCATCAGGGGATGGTGGAGGGGTTCTATGTTCATCTTCATCAGGGCCCGGGGATGGTGGGGGGGTTCTATGTTCATCTTCATCAGGGCCCGGGGATTGTGGAGGGGTTCTATGTTCATCTTCATCAGGGCCCGGGGATGGTGGAGGGGTTCTATGTTCATCTTCATCAGGGCCCGGGGATGGTGGAGGGGTTCTATGTTCATCTTCATCAGGGCCCGGGGATGGTAGAGGGGTTCTATGTTCATCTTCATCAGGGCCCTGGGATGGTAGAGGGGTTCTATGTTCATCTTCATCAGGGCCCGGGAAGAGTGAGTGGTCTAATATGACTCCTTCATCAAAGCTTTCAAGTGGTGGAGGGGTTCTATGTGCCCTCTTTATCACAGCCGGGGATGGTAGAGGGGTTCTATGTTCATCTTCATCAGGGCCCCGGGGGTGGTAGAGGGGTTCTCTGTTCATCTTCATCAGGGCCTGGGGATGGTAGAGGGGTTCTCTGTTTATCTTCATCAGGGCCCGGGGATGGTGGAGGGGTTCTCTATTCATCTTCATCAGGGCCCGGGGATGGTGGAGGGGTTCTATATTCATCTTCATCAGGGCCCGGGGATGGTGGGGGGGTTCTATGTTCATCTTCATCAGGGCCCGGGGATTGTGGAGGGGTTCTATGTTCATCTTCATCAGGGCCCGGGGATGGTTGAGGGGTTCTATGTTCATCTTCATCAGGGCCCGGGCGTGGTAGAGGGGTTCTATGTTCATCTTCATCAGGGCCCGGGGATGGTGGAGGGGTTCTATGTTCATCTTCATCAGGGCCCGGGGATGGTAGAGGGGTTCTATGTTCATCTTCATCAGGGCCCTGGGATGGTAGAGGGGTTCTATGTTCATCTTCATCAGGGCCCGGGAAGAGTGAGTGGTCTAATATGACTCCATCAAAGCTTTCAAGTGGTGGAGGGGTTCTATGTGCCCTCTTTATCACAGCTGGGGATGGTAGAGGGGTTCTATGTTCATCTTCATCAGGGCCCGGGGGTGGTAGAGGGGTTCTCTGTTCATCTTCATCAGGGCCTGGGGATGGTAGAGGGGTTCTCTGTTTATCTTCATCAGGGCCCGGGGATGGTGGAGGGGTTCTCTATTCATCTTCATCAGGGCCCGGGGATGGTAGAGGGGTTCTCTGTTCATCTTCATCAGGGCCCGGGGATGGTGGAGGGGTTCTCTATTCATCTTCATCAGGGCCCGGGGATGGTAGAGGGGTTCTCTGTTCATCTTCATCAGGGCCCAGGGATGGTAGAGAGGTTCTATGTTCATCTTCATCAGGGCCCGGGGATGGTAGAGGGGTTCTATGTTCATCTTCATCAGGGCCCGGGGATGGTGGAGGGGTTCTATGTTCATCTTCATCAGGGCCCGGGGATGGTGGAGGGGTTCTCTGTTCATCTTCATCAGGGCCCGGGGATGGTAGAGGGGTTCTATGTTCATCTTCATCTGGGCCCGGGGATGGTGGAGGGGTTCTATGTTCATCTTCATCAGGGCCCGGGGATGGTAGAGGGGTTCTATGTTCATCTTCATCAGGGCCTGGGGATGGTAGAGGGGTTCTATGTTCATCTTCATCAGGGCCCGGGGATGATGGAGGGGTTCTATGTTCATCTTCATCAGGGCCTGGGGATGGTAGAGGGGTTCTATGTTCATCTTCATCAGGGCCCAGGGATGGTAGAGGGGTTCAATATGACTCCATCAAAGCTTTGGAATGGTGTAGAGGTTCAGTATGCCCCCTTCATCATGGCCCGAGAAGCATGGGGATCTATGTTCACCTTCTTCAGGGCCCAGGAAGGGTGGGGGTCCTATGTGCTTCCCTTATCATAACCCAGGGATGATGTGGGGTTATTTCTGAGCTTCTAAGAAGGGGGTCACACAGCACCCCACTACCATACCCCAGGCTTTGATGAAGGGGACACATTGAACTAAACCCCCCACCATCCCCGGGCTCTGATGTATACAGGTTTATACAATGGTCATACATATAGAAGGGTATGTACGAAGACGCGGCTTGGAGGAGTTGAGGTTGCAAACCCAACATTTTGGGATCACCTACCCTTTTCTCAAGGCAGACCCCCCCCCCCCTTACATTGCACCTTTATACATCTTATTGTATATGTCTGTCCTCAGAGGTGATGTGTGTTCTCTGGGTGTCTCTCAGTTCCTCTATAAACACACCGTGTACAGAACAACCACTAAGCCTAAGGGAGAACTCCACCAACAAATGAATCTATAGCTCTGGTGTTTCAGGAGGGACAAATGGTGGAGGGTGGACCTAACACCCAATGGAGGGAAGTAATTCATAATAGCAGTAATAGATTCTCTCATCCATCTCCTCCACCCATATACAGTACAGATGCCGGTGGAGATAGGTGACCGATGTGACTACATGGAGAGAGGAGACTCAATATAATAATAGGGATCTCATTATACCATGAAGGACGATCGCCCTCTGATGACCTGGAGATGGGTAGAAGGATGGAGGAACGTTGTCCCGGTTGAGGTGAAAGGTCAAGTCTTCCTTAGGTTGATAGGAAGGACGTTTTTGGCCTTCACACCACCTTGTTGGCGGCTCTGACTTGGGGAGATGCGGTATGACTCCCACCATTCAGTTTAGGAGGTCCTATTACATCTGCTGACCCTCCTTCATTATGGGCCCTCTCTGAGCCGGTACAATGATAGGATTGCCTCTCTGAGGCGGTACAATGATAGGATTGTCTCTCTGAGCCAGTACAATGATAGGATTGTCTCTCTGAGCCGGTACAATGATAGGATTGTCTCTCTGAGGCGGTACAATGATAGGATTGTCTCTCTGAGCCGGTACAATGATAGGATTGTCTCTCTGAGGCGGTACAATGATAGGATTGTCTCTCTGAGGCGGTACAATGATAGGATTGCCTCTCTGAGGCGGTACAATGATAGGATTGTCTCTCTGTGCCGGTACAATGATAGGATTGTCTCTCTGAGGCGGTACAATGATAGGATTGCCTCTCTGAGGCGGTACAATGATAGGATTGTCTCTCTGAGGCGGTACAATGATAGGATTGTCTCTCTGAGGCGGTACAATGATAGGATTGCCTCTGTGAGGTGGTACAATGATAGGATTGCCTCTCCGAGGCGGTACAATGATAGGATTGCCTCTCCGAGGCGGTACAATGATAGGATTGCCTCTCCGAGCCGGTACAATGATAGGATTGCCTCTCCGAGGCGGTACAATGATAGGATTGTCTCTCTGAGGCGGTACAATGATAGGATTGTCTCTCTGAGGCGGTACAATGATAGGATTGCCTCTCTGAGGCGGTACAATGATAGGATTGTCTCCCTGAGACGGTACAATGATAGGATTGTCTCTCCGAGGCGGTACAATGAAAGGATTGCCTCTCCGAGGCGGTACAATGATAGGATTGTCTCTCTGAGGCGGTACAATGATAGGATTGTCTCTCTGAGGCGGTACAATGATAGGATTGTCTCTCTGAGGCGGCACAATGATAGGATTGCCTCTCCGAGGCGGTACAATGATAGGATTGTCTCTCTGAGGCGGTACAATGATAGGATTGTCTCTCCGAGGCGGTACAATGATAGGATTGTCTCTCTGAGCCGGTACAATGATAGGATTGTCTCTCTGAGGCGGTACAATGATACGATTGCCTCTCTGAGCCGGTACAATGATAGGATTGTCTCTCTGAGCCGGTACAATGATAGGATTGCCTCTCTGAGGCGGTACAGTGATAGGATTGTCTCTCCGAGGCGGTACAGTGATAGGATTGTCTCTCCGAGGCGGTACAATGATAGGATTGTCTCTCCGAGGCGGTACAATGATAGGATTGTCTCTCCGAGGTGGTACAATGATAGGATTGTCTCTCCGAGGCGGTACAATGATAGGATTGTCTCTCCGAGGCGGTACAATGATAGGATTGTCTCTCCGAGGCGGTACAATGATAGGATTGTCTCTCCGAGGCGGTACAATGATAGGATTGTCTCTCCGAGGCGGTACAATGATAGGGTTGTCTCTCGGAGCCGGTACAATGATAGGATTGCCTCTCCGAGGCGGTACAAAGATAGGGTTGTCTCTCCGAGGCGGTACAATGATAGGATTGTCTCTCCGAGGCGGTACAATGATAGGATTGTCTCTCCGAGGCGGTACAATGATAGGATTGTCTCTCCGAGGCGGTACAATGATAGGATTGTCTCTTCGAGGCGGTACAATGATAGGATTGTCTCTTCGAGGCGGTACAATGATAGGATTGTCTCTTCGAGGCGGTACAATGATAGGATTGTCTCTTCGAGGCGGTACAATGATAGGATTGTCTCTCCGAGGCGGTACAATGATAGGATTGTCTCTCTGAAGAGGTACAATGATAGGATTGTCTCTCTGAGGTGGTACAATGATAGTATTGTCTCTTCGAGGCGGTACAATGATAGGATTGTCTCTCTGAGGCGGTACAATGATAGGATTGCCTCTCTGAGCCGGTACAATGATAGGATTGTCTCTCTGAGCCGGTACAATGATAGGATTGTCTCTCTGAGGCGGTACAATGATAGGATTGTCTCTCTGAGGCGGTACAATGATAGGATTGTCTCTCTGAGGCGGTACAATGATAGGATTGTCTCTCTGAGGCGGTACAATGATAGGATTGTCTCTCTGAGGCGGTACAATGATAGGATTGTCTCTCTGAGGCGGTACAATGATAGGATTGTCTCTCTGAGGCGGTACAATGATAGGATTGCCTCTCTGAGGCGGTACAATGATAGGATTGTCTCTCTGAGGCGGTACAATGATAGGATTGCCTCTCTGAGGCGGTACAATGATAGGATTGTCTCTCTGAGGCGGTACAATGATAGGATTGTCTCTCTGAGGCGGTACAATGATAGGATTGTCTCTTCGAGGCGGTACAATGATAGGATTGTCTCTTCGAGGCGGTACAATGATAGGATTGTCTCTTCGAGGCGGTACAATGATAGGATTGTCTCTCCGAGGCGGTACAATGATAGGATTGTCTCTCTGAAGAGGTACAATGATAGGATTGTCTCTCTGAGGTGGTACAATGATAGTATTGTCTCTTCGAGGCGGTACAATGATAGGATTGTCTCTCTGAGGCGGTACAATGATAGGATTGCCTCTCTGAGCCGGTACAATGATAGGATTGTCTCTCTGAGCCGGTACAATGATAGGATTGTCTCTCTGAGGCGGTACAATGATAGGATTGTCTCTCTGAGGCGGTACAATGATAGGATTGTCTCTCTGAGGCGGTACAATGATAGGATTGTCTCTCTGAGGCGGTACAATGATAGGATTGTCTCTCTGAGGCGGTACAATGATAGGATTGTCTCTCTGAGGCGGTACAATGATAGGATTGTCTCTCTGAGGCGGTACAATGATAGGATTGCCTCTCTGAGGCGGTACAATGATAGGATTGTCTCTCTGAGGCGGTACAATGATAGGATTGTCTCTCTGAGGCGGTACAATGATAGGATTGCCTCTCTGAGGCGGTACAATGATAGGATTGTCTCTCTGAGGCGGTACAATGATAGGATTGTCTCTCTGAGGCGGTACAATGATAGGATTGTCTCTCTGAGGCGGTACAATGATAGGATTGTCTCTCTGAGGCGGTACAATGATAGGATTGTCTCTCTGAGGCGGTACAATGATAGGATTGTCTCTCTGAGGCGGTACAATGATAGGATTGTCTCTCTGAGGCGGTACAATGATAGGATTGTCTCTCTGAGGCGGTACAATGATAGGATTGTCTCTCTGAGGCGGTACAATGATAGGATTGTCTCTCTGAGGCGGCACAATGATAGGATTGTCTCTCCGAGGCGGTACAATGATAGGATTGTCTCTCCGAGGCGGTACAATGATAGGATTGTCTCTCCGAGGCGGTACAATGATTGGATTGTCTCTCCGAGGCGGTACAATGATAGGATTGTCTCTCCGAGGCGGTACAATGATAGGATTGTCTCTCCGAGGCGGTACAATGATAGGATTGTCTCTCCGAGGCGGTACAATGATAGGATTGTCTCTCCGAGGCGGTACAATGATAGGGTTGTCTCTCGGAGCCGGTACAATGATAGGATTGCCTCTCCGAGGCGGTACAATGATAGGATTGTCTCTCGGAGCCGGTACAATGATAGGATTGTCTCTCGGAGCCGGTACAATGATAGGATTGCCTCTCCGAGGCGGTACAATGATAGGATTGTCTCTCCGAGGCGGTACAAAGATAGGGTTGTCTCTCCGAGGCGGTACAATGATAGGATTGTCTCTCCGAGGCGGTACAATGATAGGATTGTCTCTCCGAGGCGGTACAATGATAGGATTGTCTCTCCGAGGCGGTACAATGATAGGATTGTCTCTCCGAGGCGGTACAATGATAGGATTGTCTCTTCGAGGCGGTACAATGATAGGATTGTCTCTTCGAGGCGGTACAATGATAGGATTGTCTCTCTGTGCCGGTACAATGATAGGATTGTCTCTCTGAGGCGGTACAATGATAGGATTGTCTCTCTGAGGCGGTACAATGATAGGATTGTCTCTCTGAGGCGGTACAATGATAGGATTGTCTCTCTGTGCCGGTACAATGATAGGATTGTCTCTCTGAGGCGGTACAATGATAGGATTGTCTCTCTGAGCCGGTACAATGATAGGATTGCCTCTCTGAGGCGGTACAGTGATAGGATTGTCTCTCCGAGGCGGTACAGTGATAGGATTGTCTCTCCGAGGCGGTACAATGATAGGATTGTCTCTCCGAGGCGGTACAATGATAGGATTGTCTCTCCGAGGCGGTACAATGATAGGATTGTCTCTCCGAGGCGGTACAATGATAGGATTGTCTCTCCGAGGCGGTACAATGATAGGATTGTCTCTCCGAGGCGGTACAATGATAGGATTGTCTCTCCGAGGCGGTACAATGATAGGATTGTCTCTCCGAGGCGGTACAATGATAGGGTTGTCTCTCGGAGCCGGTACAATGATAGGATTGCCTCTCCGAGGCGGTACAATGATAGGATTGTCTCTCGGAGCCGGTACAATGATAGGATTGCCTCTCCGAGGCGGTACAATGATAGGATTGTCTCTCCGAGGCGGTACAATGATAGGATTGTCTCTCCGAGGCGGTACAAAGATAGGGTTGTCTCTCCGAGGCGGTACAATGATAGGATTGTCTCTCCGAGGCGGTACAATGATAGGATTGTCTCTCCGAGGCGGTACAATGATAGGATTGTCTCTCCGAGGCGGTACAATGATAGGATTGTCTCTTCGAGGCGGTACAATGATAGGATTGTCTCTTCGAGGCGGTACAATGATAGGATTGTCTCTTCGAGGCGGTACAATGATAGGATTGTCTCTTCGAGGCGGTACAATGATAGGATTGTCTCTCCGAGGCGGTACAATGATAGGATTGTCTCTCTGAAGAGGTACAATGATAGGATTGTCTCTCTGAGGTGGTACAATGATAGTATTGTCTCTTCGAGGCGGTACAATGATAGGATTGTCTCTTCGAGGTGGTACAATGATAGGATTGTCTCTCTGAGGCGGTACAATGATAGGATTGCCTCTCTGAGCCGGTACAATGATAGGATTGTCTCTCTGAGCCGGTACAATGATAGGATTGTCTCTCTGAGGCGGTACAATGATAGGATTGTCTCTCTGAGGCGGTACAATGATAGGATTGTCTCTCTGAGGCGGTACAATGATAGGATTGTCTCTCTGAGGCGGTACAATGATAGGATTGTCTCTCTGAGGCGGTACAATGATAGGATTGTCTCTCTGAGGCGGTACAATGATAGGATTGTCTCTCTGAGGCGGTACAATGATAGGATTGCCTCTCTGAGGCGGTACAATGATAGGATTGTCTCTCTGAGGCGGTACAATGATAGGATTGTCTCTCTGAGGCGGTACAATGATAGGATTGTCTCTCTGAGGCGGTACAATGATAGGATTGCCTCTCTGAGGCGGTACAATGATAGGATTGTCTCTCTGAGGTGGTACAATGATAGGATTGTCTCTCTGAGGCGGTACAATGATAGGATTGTCTCTCTGAGGCGGTACAATGATAGGATTGTCTCTCTGAGGCGGTACAATGATAGGATTGTCTCTCTGAGGCGGTACAATGATAGGATTGTCTCTCTGAGGCGGTACAATGATAGGATTGTCTCTCTGAGGCGGTACAATGATAGGATTGTCTCTCTGAGGCGGTACAATGATAGGATTGTCTCTCTGAGGCGGTACAATGATAGGATTGTCTCTCTGAGGCGGCACAATGATAGGATTGCCTCTCCGAGGCGGTACAATGATAGGATTGTCTCTCCGAGGCGGTACAATGATAGGATTGTCTCTCCGAGGCGGTACAATGATTGGATTGTCTCTCCGAGGCGGTACAATGATAGGATTGTCTCTCCGAGGCGGTACAATGATAGGATTGTCTCTCCGAGGCGGTACAATGATAGGATTGTCTCTCCGAGGCGGTACAATGATAGGATTGTCTCTCCGAGGCGGTACAATGATAGGGTTGTCTCTCGGAGCCGGTACAATGATAGGATTGCCTCTCCGAGGCGGTACAATGATAGGATTGTCTCTCGGAGCCGGTACAATGATAGGATTGCCTCTCCGAGGCGGTACAATGATAGGATTGTCTCTCCGAGGCGGTACAAAGATAGGGTTGTCTCTCCGAGGCGGTACAATGATAGGATTGTCTCTCCGAGGCGGTACAATGATAGGATTGTCTCTCCGAGGCGGTACAATGATAGGATTGTCTCTCCGAGGCGGTACAATGATAGGATTGTCTCTTCGAGGCGGTACAATGATAGGATTGTCTCTTCGAGGCGGTACAATGATAGGATTGTCTCTCTGTGCCGGTACAATGATAGGATTGTCTCTCTGAGGCGGTACAATGATAGGATTGTCTCTCCGAGGCGGTACAATGATAGGATTGTCTCTCTGAAGAGGTACAATGATAGGATTGTCTCTCTGAGGTGGTACAATGATAGTATTGTCTCTCTGAAGAGGTACAATGATAGGATTGTCTCTCTGAAGAGGTACAATGATAGGATTGTCTCTCTGAGGTGGTACAATGATAGTATTGTCTCTCTGAAGAGGTACAATGATAGGATTGTCTCTCTGAGGTGGTACAATGATAGTATTGTCTCTCTGAAGAGGTACAATGATAGGATTGTCTCTCTGAGGTGGTACAATGATAGGATTGTCTCTCTGAGGCGGTACAATGATAGGATTGTCTCTCTGAGCTGGACCCCTCTATCCCCTCTGACTCCTGGGGCCAACCCAGTCCTTGTCCCTCTACTCCCAGCCCCCCCTTCCAGTCCTTACACCACACAGCACCATTGTTAATGTCATTTATAATAATTATTTTAAATGATAATAATTTAAATACATTGTATTATAAATCTATATTACAACATAAAACAATATTTAAATAAATAATAATATAATAATATAAATATAAAAATACACTTTTAGCCCCATTTCACAGGAGGCGGACTCCGTTTCTACAGAGCCCGCCTCGGTCCGCCGGCTCAGCGGGAGATCTGTCCGTTGATCTCCGCTGAGCCGGCGGATGACAGGTCCCTCTCTGCTCACTGAGCGGAGGAGGGGCTTGTCAGGCGCCGCTGCCACCTATGGAGGGATCGGATGAAACCGGCAGCATGTCCATTTTCGTCAGATCTCACCCGATCCGATCCACCAGCGACGGACCTGGACATAGAGCCATCCGTCTGCTTTTAGCGGATCGGACGGGGTCGGATGTCAGCGGACATGTCTCCGCTGACATCCGACGCTCCATAGGCTAACATGGAGCGCCCGTCCAGGTCCGCCGTCAAAACTGACAGGTCCAATCGTGTGAAAGGGGCCAAAAATTATTTAAATATAATATATGTACAATATATAAAGAATACAACTTTATACATTATATATATATAAATGTATAAATTAAATTATGAGCACAATGAATTAAAAATGAATAATACTTTTTTTAATTATATATATATATTAATTAACAAATTATATAAAAATACATATAAATAATATAAATATAGAAATACATTTTTACAGTATGCATATTGATAAATATAAAATATGTAGAACATAAAAAATACAATTTTATATATAGGTTATTTTATATGTATTTATTGATCTTATGTGTACAATGAAAAAACAATAATACATATTTAATAAATAACTATTATAAAAAATAAAACATATAATACATTTGTATAAATAATAATATACAAATATGTAATAATAATAACGTTATTTTGATCATAATAACTGTTGTGTCACGTGGTGCCCTCTTTGTATCACTGTCAGTCCGTCTCTGTATGGGTGTCGCCGTGCCGGGAGCCACCAGGTGGCGCTGTGGGCCCCTGAATGTGTTATTGGAGACCCCCCTTCAGATCCCCTCAGCAACACTGACCTGCAGCCCACAGCCACTGACAGTGGGGGTCACTCTACTTCCGGGTTATGGCAGGCTCAGCTCATTTGCGTTCCACGGAGCTTCCGCCTTGTGCGGTTCACTTGCGCTCCAAGGGCTTCGCTCACGCTTCCGCTTCGTGCGCTCCACAGCGCTTCCGGAAAGAGGCGTGAAACGCACAATGCGGAAGCGCTGTGGGGCGCACGAAGCGGAAGTGTGAGCGAAGCCCTTGGAGCGCAAGTGAACCGCACAAGGCGGAAGCTCCGTGGAACGCAAATGAGCTGAGCCTGCCATGACCCGGAAGTAGAGTGACCCCCACTGTCAGTGGCTGTGGGCTGCAGGTCAGTGTTGCTGAGGGGATCTGAAGGGGGTCTTCAATACAGGACCTCATGGGGGGCCCCCAATAACACATTCAGGGGCCCAGTTGTTTCCATAGCAGGTGGCTAGCCAATCAGAGAGCAGCTGAAGTGGAGAGCCAGCACCTGATTGGCTGCTGTGCAGGTGGGGGGCCACAGGCTTTATCATAAGAAAATATTTCTATAATATGAGGATTATAATGTACAGGAGGAAGGAAAAGATCAGCCAGACCCCCATTGTTCTACAGGAAATCTGGCTTCACCCCGGGGCTGCAGATATAAATAATAATAATAGAGATACCGTGCTAATTATTATAATAGAGGGTTTTTATAGAGACAACGCTTTACAATATAGAGGTATAATACAACCCAATACAAGAGGGTTAGGAGGGACCTGGTCCCAAGAGCTTACAATCTATACGAGAGGAACAAGTGATACATAAGCTAATAACAGTGGGGGATGAGCTGATAGAGAATGTGGAAGTTCAGTTGTTGGCCGGAGGTGGGATAGACTTTACTATAGAGATGAGCTCCGGGGATCACCTAAAGAAGGGGACAAAGTAGGAGATAGACAGATTGGGGTGCGGCTTTCCAGAGGAAAGGAGAGGCTCTATAAAATTCCTGGAGGTGAGCATGGGAGAGAAGAGGAGGAGATAGAGTTGTAGGTCTGAGGTCAGAGCTTTGGAGGAGCCCTATGGAGAGAAGAGGAGGAGATAGAGTTGTAGGTCTGAGGTCAGAGCCTTGGAGGAGCCCTATGGAGAGAAGAGGAGGGGATAGAGTTGTAGGTCTGAGGTCAGAGCCTTGGAGGAGCCCTATGGAGAGAAGAGGAGGAGATAGAGTTGTAGGTCTGAGGTCAGAGCCTTGGAGGAGCCCTATGGAGAGAAGAGGAGGGGATAGAGTTGTAGGTCTGAGGTCAGAGCTTTGGAGGAGCCCTATGGAGAGAAGAGGAGGAGATAGAGTTGTAGGTCTGAGGTCAGAGCTTTGGAGGAGCCCTATGGAGAGAAGAGGAGGGGATAGAGTTGTAGGTCTGAGGTCAGAGCTTTGGAGGAGCCCTATGGAGAGAAGAGGAGGAGATAGAGTTGTAGGTCTGAGGTCAGAGCTTTGGAGAACCCCTATGGAGAGAAGAGGAGGAGATAGAGTTGTAGGTCTGAGGTCAGAGCTTTGAAGAACCCCTATGAAGAGAAGAGGAGGGGATAGAGTTGTAGGTCTGAGGTCAGAGCTTTGGAGAACCCCTATGGAGAGAAGAGGAGGAGATAGAGTTGTAGGTCTGAGGTCAGAGCCTTGGAGGACCCCTATGGAAAGAAGAAGAGGAGGGGATAGAGTCATAGGTCTGAGGTCAGAGCCTTGGAGGAGCTCTATGGAGAGAAGAGGAGGGGATAGAGTTGTAGGTCTAAAGTCAGAGCCTTGGAGGAGCCCTATGGAGAGAAGAGGAGGAGATAGAGTTGTAGGTCTGAGGTCAGAGCTTTGGAGGAGCCCTATGAAGAGAAGAGGAGGGGATAGAGTTGTAGGTCTGAGGTCAGAGCTTTGGAGGAGCCCTATGAAGAGAAGAGGAGGGGATAGAGTTGTAGGTCTGAGGTCAGAGCCTTGGAGGACCCCTATGGAAAGAAGAGGAGGGGACAGAGTTGTAGGTCTGAGGTCAGAGCCTTGAAGGAGCCCTATGGAGAGAAGAGGAGGAGATAGAGTTGTAGGTCTGAGGTCAGAGCTTTGGAGGAGCCCTATGAAGAGAAGAGGAGGGGATAGAGTTGTAGGTCTGAGGTCAGAGCCTTGGAGGACCCCTATGGAAAGAAGAGGAGGGGACAGAGTTGTAGGTCTGAGGTCAGAGCCTTGAAGGAGCCCTATGGAGAGAAGAGGAGGAGATAGAGTTGTAGGTCTGAGGTCAGAGCCTTGGAGGAGCCCTATGGAGAGAAGAGGAGGAGATAGAGTTGTAGGTCTGAGGTCAGAGCTTTGGAGGAGCCCTATGAAGAGAAGAGGAGGGGATAGAGTTGTAGGTCTGAGGTCAGAGCTTTGGAGAACCCCTATGGAGAGAAGAGGAGGAGATAGAGTTGTAGGTCTGAGGTCAGAGCCTTGGAGGACCCCTATGGAAAGAAGAAGAGGAGGGGATAGAGTCATAGGTCTGAGGTCAGAGCCTTGGAGGAGCTCTATGGAGAGAAGAGGAGGGGATAGAGTTGTAGGTCTAAAGTCAGAGCCTTGGAGGAGCCCTATGGAGAGAAGAGGAGGAGATAGAGTTGTAGGTCTGAGGTCAGAGCTTTGGAGGAGCCCTATGAAGAGAAGAGGAGGGGATAGAGTTGTAGGTCTGAGGTCAGAGCTTTGGAGGAGCCCTATGAAGAGAAGAGGAGGGGATAGAGTTGTAGGTCTGAGGTCAGAGCCTTGGAGGACCCCTATGGAAAGAAGAGGAGGGGACAGAGTTGTAGGTCTGAGGTCAGAGCCTTGAAGGAGCCCTATGGAGAGAAGAGGAGGAGATAGAGTTGTAGGTCTGAGGTCAGAGCTTTGGAGGAGCCCTATGAAGAGAAGAGGAGGGGATAGAGTTGTAGGTCTGAGGTCAGAGCCTTGGAGGACCCCTATGGAAAGAAGAGGAGGGGACAGAGTTGTAGGTCTGAGGTCAGAGCCTTGAAGGAGCCCTATGGAGAGAAGAGGAGGAGATAGAGTTGTAGGTCTGAGGTCAGAGCTTTGGAGGAGCCCTATGAAGAGAAGAGGAGGGGATAGAGTTGTAGGTCTGAGGTCAGAGCCTTGGAGGAGCCCTATGAAGAGAAGAGGAGGGGATAGAGTTGTAGGTCTGAGGTCAGAGCCTTGGAGGACCCCTATGGAAAGAAGAGGAGGGGACAGAGTTGTAGGTCTGAGGTCAGAGCCTTGGAGGAGCCCTATGGAGAGAAGAGGAGGAGATAGAGTTGTAGGTCTGAGGTCAGAGCCTTGGAGGAGCCCTATGGAGAGAAGAGGAGGGGATAGAGTTGTAGGTCTGAGGTCAGAGCCTTGGAGGAGCCCTATGGAGAGAAGAGGAGGAGATAGAGTTGTAGGTCTGAGGTCAGAGCCTTGGAGGAGCCCTATGGAGAGAAGAGGAGGAGATAGAGTTGTAGGTCTGAGGTCAGAGCCTTGGAGGAGCCCTATGGAGAGAAGAGGAGGGGATAGAGTTGTAGGTCTGAGGTCAGAGCCTTGGAGGAGCCCTATGGAGAGAAGAGGAGGAGATAGAGTTGTAGGTCTGAGGTCAGAGCCTTGGAGGAGCCCTATGGAGAGAAGAGGAGGGGATAGAGTTGTAGGTCTGAGGTCAGAGCCTTGGAGGAGCCCTATAGAGAGAAGAGGAGTAGATGGGGTTGTGGGTCTGAGGTCAGAGCTTCGGAGAACCCCTATGGAGAGAAGAGGAGGAGATAGAGTTGTAGGTCTGAGGTCAGAGCTTCGGAGAACCCCTATGGAGAGAAGAGGAGGAGATAGAGTTGTTGGTCTGAGGTCAGAGCCTTGGAGGACCCCTATGGAAAAAAGAAGAGGAGATAGAGCTGTAGGTCTGAGGTCAGATCCTTGAAGGACCCCTATGGAAAGAAGAAGAGGAGGGGATAGAGTTGTAGGTCTGAGGTCAGAGCCTTGGAGGAGCCCTATAGAGAGAAGAGGAGGAGATGGGGTTGTGGGTCTGAGGTCAGAGCTTTGAAGAACCCCTATGGAGAGAAGAGGAGGGGATAGAGTTGTAGGTCTGAGGTCAGAGCTTCGGAGAACCCCTATGGAGAGAAGAGGAGGAGATAAAATTGTTGGTCTGAGGTCAGAGCCTTGGAGGACCCCTGTGGAAAAAAGAAGAGGAGATAGAGCTGTAAGTCTGAGGTCAGATCCTTGGAGGACCCCTATGGAAAGAAGAAGAGGAGGAGATGGGGTTGTGGGTCTGAGGTCAGAGCCTTGGAGGAGCCCTATGGAGAGAAGAGGAGGAGATAGAGTTGTAGGTCTGAGGTTAGAGCTTTGGAGAACCCCTATGGAAAGAAGAGGAGGAGATAGAGTCATAGGTCTGAGGTCAGAGCCTTGGAGGACCCCTATTGAAAGAAGAAGAGGAGATAGAGTTGTAGGTCTGAGGTCAGAGCCTTAGAGGACGCTTATGGAAAGAAGAAGAAAAGGGGATAGAGTTGTAGACTGAGGTCAGAGCCTTGGAGGACCCCTATGGAACCTAGAAGAGGAGGGGGTAGAGTTGTATGTCTAAGGTCAGAGCCTTGGAGGACCTCTACAGTAAGAGGAAGAGGAGTCAGAGTTGTAGGTGACACTAAAGGACTACTGTAATAGGTAGGAGGAGAACCAGGAAAGGGCAGAGTCTTGCAGGCCAAAGGAGTGGAGTTTCTGAAGAGAAGGGGGTGTTTTACTCTATCAAAAGAAGAAGAAAGGTCCAGGAGTAGGAGGACAGAATAGTGTCTATTGGTTTTAGCCATTAGCAGATAGTTTGTGAGTTTTAGGAGAGCAGTTTCTATGGAGTTTTGAGGGCGAAATCCAGACTGAAGGGGATGAGGAAGGCTGTTTTCGGTGAGATGGTCGCTCAGTCATTTTTAGATCAGACTTTCAAAGAGTTTGGAGGAAAAGGGGAGCAAGGAGATGGGGCTTGGGTTGTTAAGATTGGTAGGGTCCTGTGGGGGCTTTTTAAGTATGGGGGTGACTAGTGCATGTTTTAGAGCGTTGGGAAAGATGCCAGAAGAGAGATTGAAGATGAGAGTTAGAAAGTGTAGGATGGAGCCGGAGGGTGAGCGCAGTATTTGCGAGGGAACAGGGTCCAGGGGACAGGTGGTTAGGTGGACGTTGGTAAGAAGTTTAGTAACCTTAGTAACCTTATCTATAGTGGTGGGGTTGAATGAAGGAAGTAATGATTGTACCTGAGGACATGGGGTGATAAGTGGAGAAGGTATCCGTACAGTGGAGGTGTCCTCACGAATTGTATCAATCTTATTTTTTAAGTGATTGGCGATCTCCTGGGCAGTGAGTAAGTTGGTGGGTGGAGGCAGTGGAGGATGGAGTAGAGAGTTGAAGGTAGAGAAGAGTTGACGGGGACGGGATGATAAGGTGTTAATGAGAGTGATAAAAAAAGGTCTGCTTGGCAGCGAGGAGGCAGATGCTGTCGTTTTGGAGGGCAGATTTGTATTGGTTGAAGTCTTTAAGAGACTTAGTCCTACACCACAGAAGCTCAAGAGTGCGGCTACGTTTTTTCAGACTTCTGGTGTCATCTGTTTGCTCCAGGGTGGAGGACAGGGATCTTTTGTAGACAGAGGTGGCTAGGTTGGGGCAGGGCAGGGGTGAGATTTTATCATAGAGGTGTTCAGTAGAAAAGTAGAAAAGAAAAGGGTTTGAGGTGGCAAAGGTTTCTACAGGTAATTGTTAGGTGGTTGGAGGGAGAGGAGGTGGAGGAGGAGAGAGTGAAACTAATAAGGTGGTGATCAGAGAGAGGGAAAGGAATGTTGGAGAGGTTGTACAAAGTTCAGTGGTGAGAGAATACAAGGTCAAGGGTGTTGCCATCAGTGTGAGCAGAGGCATGTATCCATTGTGTATCCATTGTGTGTCCATTGTGTGTCTTTTGTGTATCTATTGTGTGTCCATTGTGTATCCACTGTGTGTCCATTGTGTATCCATTGTGTGTCCATTGTGTGTCTTTTGTGTATCTATTGTGTGTCCATTGTGTATCCACTGTGTGTCCATTGTGCATCCAATGTGTGTCCATTGCTAGAGGTCAAAGGAGGAAGATAGTCTGAGAAGTTTAGAAGTAGCAGGATCCAATGCGTATCCATTGTGTATCCATTGTGTGTCCATTGTGCATCCAATGTGTATCCAAAAAGTTCAGTGGTGAGAGAATACAAGGTCAAGGGTGTTGCCATCAGTGTGAGCAGAGGCATGTATCCATTGTGTATCCAATGTGTATCCATTGTGTATCCAATGTGTGTCCATTGTGTGTCTTTTGTGTATCTATTGTGTATCCACTGTGTGTCCATTGTGCATCCAATGTGTGTCCATTGTGCATCCAATGTGTGTCCATTGCTAGAGGTCAAAGGAGGAAGATAGTCTGAGAAGTTTAGAAGTAGCAGGATCCAATGCGTATCCATTGTGTATCCATTGTGTGTCCATTGTGTATCCAATGTGTATCCAAAAAGTTCAGTGGTGAGAGAATACAAGGTCAAGGGTGTTGCCATCAGTGTGAGCAGAGGCATGTATCCATTGTGTATCCAATGTGTGTCCACTGTGTGTCCATTGTGCGTCCATTGTGTATCCATTGTGTATCCATTGTGTGTCCATTGTGTATCCATTGTGTGTCCATTGTGTGTCCATTGTGTATCCATTGTGTATCCATTGTGTGTCTATTGTGTGTCCATTGCTAAAGGTTAAAGGAGGAAGATAGTCTGAGAAGTTTAGACATAGCAGGAGTGGTCGTTTTAACAGGGATGTTGAAGTCACCGGGAGTGATTGTGGGGATTTCAGAAGAAAGAAAGTAGGGTAGCCAGGTAGAGAAGTCTGTATGGAAGGTTGATACGGGTAAAGGGGGTCAACTGATCACGGCAATTTTTAAAGAAACTGGAGAAAATAGACAAATACAGTGAGCTTCAACCGAGGAGAGTGACAGAGAGGGAGGTGAGTGAATACCCGAGAGATGCTCAGTGGTGATAGAAGGACTCCACCTCCCTTCCCTCCACTGAGGACAGAGGAGACCACCATGAGAAAGGGCAGCAGGAGAGGTAGAGTCAGATTCCTGAAGCCAAGTTTCAGTAACAGCAAGTAGAATAAAGGAGTTAGTGATAGAAATGCTCTGG
Source organism: Lithobates septentrionalis (assembly GCA_037952835.1). Lineage (NCBI taxonomy): Eukaryota > Metazoa > Chordata > Amphibia > Anura > Ranidae > Lithobates > Lithobates septentrionalis. Next base: position 42,881 of record JBBDGP010003620.1, read on the forward strand.
AGAGAGGCGAGATTGTTATAGACAGGGCAGGTGTTTCAGAGAGTGCATGAGAAGGGGAAGCTGGCTCTGGGAAAAAGAAGAGAACTTAGAATAGATTGTGGCTGCTCGAAGAGGACAGCGGCAGGGTGTGGGGGTGAAAGTTAGAAGTTAGATGTGGGGCCAGGATCAGGGGAGACATCCCCAGAAGTCAGGAGAAGCAGGAAAGTGTGGGAGGTGAGATGGGAGTCTGATTTATGAGAGTGCACGTGTCAGTGATCTGGAGGTAATGTCACCTTGTGGGGTCATGACTAGCAGAGGAGATAGTATTGTAGGATGGAAGGGTGGAGAGCATATTATAGAATGGAGAGAGGAGTAGTCAGACTGGGAAGCACAAGGCTGGACAGGGGAATACTTGAACACCTGTAGTCTGTAGAACTGATTGTAGATGCCTTCTATGTGCCGGGACACCTATACTAAACATTGTGGAGAAAAGAGGAGAAGAGTCTATAGTGGACTCTCTTCATTTCACTATACTGAACATTCACACTCTGGATAACCATTGCAGGAGTTTTGATGCCCCCCGAGACAATCATTATTCACCATACCGCCATTGATCAGCCAATCAGTTTTCACCATACTGCCAACGGTCAGCCAATCAGTTTTCACCATACCGACACCGATGGTACATCACACTGGCAATCATCATTTTACCCATCAGCATTGTGTAATATATATATATATAATATCTTCCTAGATCAGTGCCGGATGGACATGGAGAAGGACCAGAATAACATCACCTACAGGATACTCAACCTCACCCTGGAGATCATCTACCTGCTGACCGGAGAGGTGAGGAGGATTCTGGGAGGTCACATGACATCACTCTTATCTCTATTAATAAAACACAGACCTGACCGGAGAGGTGAGGAGGATTCTGGGAGGTCACATGACATCACTCTTATCTCTATTAATAAAACACAGACCTGACCGGAGAGGTGAGGAGGATTCTGGGAGGTCACATGACATCACTCTTATCTCTATTAATAAAACACAGACCTGACCGGAGAGGTGAGGAGGATTCTGGGAGGTCACATGACATCACTCTTATCTCTATTAATAAAACACAGACCTGACCGGAGAGGTGAGGAGAATTCTGGGAGGTCACATGACATCACTCTTATCTCTATTAATAAAACACGGACCTGACCGGAGAGGTGAGGAGGATTCTGGGAGGTCACATGACATCACTCTTATCTCTATTAATAAAACACAGACCTGACCGGAGAGGTGAGGAGGATTCTGGGAGGTCACATTAAAAATCATTGTTACTATTTTAATACAGAGTTTTCCTCCTGTGAAGTCCGGTGATCATCTCACCATCATGGTGCCTCCACCTCAGTTTCTGAAACCTAAGGGGGACAGTGACCAAAAGATCCTGGAACTGATCAAGAAGATGATGGAGCTGCTGACAGGAGAGGTGAGGAGGATTCTGGGAATTCTGGGACATTATCCAGTAACAGACAAGGGATGTGCCTGGATGGTGACTGTATCATTGTGTGTGTCAGGTTCCTATAAGGTGTCAGGATGTCACTGTCTATTTCTCCATGGAGGAGTGGGAGTATTTAGAAGGACACAAGGATCTCTACAAGGACGTCATAATGGAGGACCACCACACCCTCCCGGATCCGGGTAAGAGATTGGACATGATCTTCCATGTACATCTCAGCCCTAGTGATGGCCAAATGTTGAATTCTCCAACCAGATAGGTTTAAATGAACCGATCCTTTGGGATTGAAGGTACAAAAAATAACTGTTATGATTGTGGATAATCAGTCAATCATATCCCTCTTAAGCTTCTCCTAATTGGGCTGTGGGAACCTTTATAGATTTACATTCTTCTAACTTGCTGCACAATTGGCAAAAAAAGGAAACTTCCAGATGTTTCTTTTTCTCCGTTTTGTGTTGAGTTATAACCTGGGTTTCTGTGGGGATGGTGACGGTTAGATGTTTCCAAACTTTATTTCCTGAGACATCTGCCAGTCTGTGGTCACCCTAAATACTCTATATGGCCAAAAGTAGATGAATTCCTCTCCAATGATGGAGTTCAGGTGTCTCCAGTGAAGAGTCCTGGTAATACTCTGTCATACAAAGACATGGGAGACAATTGTGCTCTTCCAACCTTGTGGTAACAGTTTGGTGAAGGCCCTTTTCTGTGTACAAAGCCATCTCCATAAAGACATGGTGTGACCAGTTTGGTGTGGAGGAACTCGAGTGTCCTGTACAGATCCCTGACCTCATCACTACTGATCACCATTGTGATGAACTTGAACGTTGGCTGAAGGCCAGGCTTTATTTTTTTTGGGTGCCCAACGTGAGGCCCAGTCTTCTCATCAAATATTATTACTTGACCTCACAGAGTGGAGAATGTGATAGCCACAAAGGGGGAAACTCCATATTAATGATTTAGGAATGGATTTCAAACAAGCTCATATAGGTGTGATGGGTGGAGAAACTCGAATGTCCTGCACAGAGCCCTGACCTCAACCCTATTGAACACCTTTGGAATTAATAGGAATGCAGATACTGATCCAGGTCTTTTTTTTTTGTGTCTAATGTGAGTCAGGTCTTCTCATCCAACATCAGTGCCTGACCTCACAAATGGGACAAATTCCCACAGACACCCTCCAAAATCTTGTGGAAAGTCCTTCTAGAAGAGTGAAGGATGTTCTAGACACAAAAGGGGGCAACTTCTTGATGGCCTTGGGGTGAGGGGACAGCCCCATATTATTGGCCATACTTGGGGGGGGGGACAACTAAAGTTTAAAAGGAAATGACCAAGGGATTGCCAAAGGCACCAACATTCTATTTACATAGTCAAAAAGTAAGAAGAACAAGGTGGACTTCTGAGGGGCCAGCAGGAAACACGCAATATAAAATCATTACATTTTTATTATTACAGCATATAGAAAATCACTCAGATAAAAGACAAAGCCATATATACAAAAAATACCTCCCCCAGACCCTCACATAGAATTACAGACACCAAACATATCACTATAACACAAAATTCACATCTGGAAACAATATGGTGGATTGGGTGTCTTCCATGGGTGGGCAGTCTCTCTATGTCTCAACGCGTTTCACTGGAGCACCTCGTTTCTTCAGGAAGTGAGGGGAGCTGGAAGGGTAGAACATACCCATTCAAAGTACAAGATCCTCAAAACACACAATTTGAATTGATAATCACGAAAAATCCAAAATAAGCTCACCAAGCCGGGACAGTGTTGTTGTCCCTTGTTTGGTGCCGGACTGTTCCGGCTTGGTGAGCGTATTTTTGATTTATGTGATTATCAATTAAACTTGTGTGTTTTATGATTTTGTACTTTGAATTGTAATGTTCTACCCTCCGGCTCCCCTCACTTCCTGAAGAGGGGAACAAAGAAATTGTTTTTCTTCCACCCTCCACCTCATGACGTCACTCTGGTCCTCCAAGGCCATAGAGGCGATCAAAGACAATCTACTCTTTGATCGCCTCTGGGACCAGCCGGCTGCACCATTGGATTGTTCCTCGGGCTTGCTGGTTTAGAATGGTAAGCCCAAGAATCACCGGCAAGCGGTGGGAGGGGGCGCTTTCATGAGAAAACCAAATGATGGCTGAAAGAACGATACCGGAGTTATGGCTGATGGCTTCATCCATGACCCCAGTAAACCACTTCAAAGCCGCAACTTATATATACGTATTGCAGTCTTGACGTGGATATGGTGTAATAATAACAATGTCATGGTTTTATGTTGAGTGTTTCCTGTCGTCACCTTGTTCTTCTTATTTTTTGACTCCATAAAATGGCCGTGGTTGTAGGTTGGGATGATGTTGAAGGTTGTGGAAGTGTGATGGTTGGGTGTCCACCAACTTGGCCATGCTGAATATAAAACAAAGGCTAAGGGGGTCATGAAAGGGTTCTATTCTTATGGTGATGACCTCCCAATCCAAATCATATATCATTTTGTTTCTACCAATAGACGCGTCCGTTCTGGGTGAAAACATGGAGGAGGAATTGACATGGAGGGAAGACGAGGATCCCCCAGATGTTCACAATTACGAGGACTCTACTTCCAGTGAAGAAGGGATCTTCACAGACACGGAAAATGATACTTCCCGAGACTGTGCACGGTATTCGCGTCGGATCATCATGGTGGATTCCGGTGAAGAAGGACGCCTCCCGCAGGAAGACACCCCACCCCTGACTGTTCACAAACAGACCTCATATGGTCAGGCTAAGTCAGAGCTCCCCCCAAATCAAGAACCAGGTCCCCCATGTATGGACAGTGTGACACCTACAGATCAAACACAAGTCACGTCTAGTCATGTTAAGGCGGAACCCAGCTTGTACAAAGACTTGGACATAGACAGTCTGGCATCTGCCGACAGGAGACCTTATACACCCCCCCATATAAAGGAGGAACCCCTCTCAGATGAAGAGGAATACATCCCAGAGTCAGACCATTCGGACCCCATGGATTGTTCCCAGCGTTCCTCTATAAAGGACGAGTCCATGTCTTGGGATGAAGGCGATTTCCTGAATAGCGGTCTTTACACCCACCATGGACAATACATATCTGCTCATGTCAAGATGGAATCGGCCTCCAGCAGCAACAACATACGGAAGCGGTGGCCTTGCTTCGAATGCGGGAAGACACTGTCCACCAGATCCAATCTTTTCGTCCATCAGAGATCGCACGTCCGGAAGAAGCCGTTCGTGTGCGCGGAGTGCGGTAAAGGCTTCTCCAGCCGCGGCTACCTGGTCATACACCGGCGGAATCACACAGGGGAGCGGCCCTTCTCCTGCTCCGAGTGCGGGGAGAGTTACACGGCCAAGTCCCAGCTGCTGCGCCACCAGACCAAGCTGCACAGCGACAGGCGCTTCGTATGTGCCGACTGCGGCCGCTGCTTCATCGTCCGGTCCGCGCTGAACGAACACCGGAAGATCCACTCGGGGGAAAAACCCTTCAGCTGCGCCGAGTGTGGCCGCTGCTTCAACAGGAAGTCCAACCTGATCTCCCACTACAAGGTGCACACTGGCGAGAAACCGCACGGCTGTCCCGACTGCAGCAAGAGCTTCACCACCAAATCAGTGCTGAGAGCCCATCAGAGGATCCACATGGGGCTGAAATTCAGATCCTGACCCTGGAGGAATAAATGAGGCCCCAAGGGACAGACTCTTCTGACTGGGAACCATGGGGACTGTCCTACAGTAAATGTGGCCCCAGGGAAAGACTCTTCTGACTGGGAACCATGGGGACTGTCCTACAGTAAATGTGGCCCCAGGGAAAGACTCTTCTGACTGGGAACCATGGGGACTGTCCTACAGTAAATGTGGCCCCAAGGGACAGACTCTTCTGACTGGGAACCATGGGGACTGGCCTAAATGTGTCCCCAAGGGACTGCAGTTTCTGTGGCCCCCTAGGGACAGGCTTTACTGACTGTGACCCAGGAGGACTGTCTTAAACATTGCCCGATGGGACTGCTTGTTCTCGCTGTGGCCTCCAGGGACAGACTCTTCTTACTGAGACCCAGGAGGACTGTCCTAAATGTGGCCCCAAGGGAATGCCTGTTTTAGCTGCGGCACTGAGGGACAGGTTCTTCTGACGGGGAACCATGGGGACTGTTCTAAATATGGCCACAAGGGAATGCCTGGTCTAACTGTGGCCCCAAGGGACAGGCTGTACTGACTGGGACCCTAGAGGACTGTCCTAAATGTGGCTCCAAGGGACTTCCTGTTCTGGCTGTGGCCCCAAGGGATAGACTTTTCTGACTGGGAATCATGGGGACTGTCCTACATTTGGCCCCAAGGGTCTGCCTGTTCTGGCTTCGACACCAAAGGATAGACTCTTCTTATTGGGAACCCAGGAGGACTTTCCTAAATGTGACCCCAAAGGGCTGTTGTTCCAGCTGTTGCCCCATTGGGTCATACACTGTTGACTGGGACCCTAGAGGACTGTCCTAAATATGACCCCAAATGACTGCTGTTCCAGCAGTGGCCCCCCAGGGACAGGATATTTATACCTTTTAATTTAATTGAGTTTTAGGTAATAAAGCTGATAAAACGATAATTTCTGAGTGTTGGATGTCTCCTGGGAAGCTTCTCCAAGTATTCTGGTTCTTCCTAAAGAGAAACTGACAACAGGTATACCCAGTGATCAGCTCTTCCTAGGAGGAGCCTGACAACATGTATACCCAGTGATCGGCTCTTCCTAGGAGGAGCCTGACAACCCGTATACCCAGTGATTGGCTCTTCCTAGGAGGAGCCTGACAACACATATACCCAGTGATCGGCTCTTCCTAGGAGGAGCCTGACAACACGTATACCCAGTGATCGGCTCTTTCTAGGAGGGGCCTGACAACACGCATACCCAGTGATCGGCTCTTCCGAAGGAGGAGCCTGACAACACGTATACTCAGTAATCGGCTCTTCCTAGGAGGAGCCTGACAACACGTATACCCAGTGATCGGATCTTCCTAGGAGGAGCCTGACAACACGTATACCCAGTGATCGGATCTTCCTAGGAGGAGCCTGACAACACTTATACCCAATGGTCGGTTCTTCCTAAAGGGAATCTGACAACACGTATACCCATAGCTCCCAACTGTCCCTGATTTCGAGGGACTGTCCCTGATTTGGAGCAATGTCCCTCTGTCCCTCATTCCTCCTCATTTGTCCCTCATTTTGGTCTGATCCATATAGATGTATATAAAATGCACTTTTTATCTATCAAAAAGTGTTTCCCAGTGCTAAACCTTTCATCCAATTTCTAAATTGCTGCATTTGTAAATTACAAAAGCCAATATAAAGGAATAGTAGTGGTAAAAAAAGCACTTGTGGGTTTAACAAATCTTGTTTTTTTTTGCACAATTCTCCTTTAAGGGGCGTGGCCAGGGGTGTGTCCTATGCCTGCATACTTTTGCTGATAGGAGTCCCTCATTCCCATCTCAAAAAGTTGGGAGGTATGCGTATACCCAGTGATGGGTTCTTCCTAGGAGGAGCCTGACAACACGTATACCCAGTGACCGGCTCTTCCTAGGAGGAGCCTGACAACACGTATACCCAATGGTCGGTTCTTCCTAAAGGGAATCTGACAACACATATACCCAGTGACCGGCTCTTCCTAGGAGGAGCCTGACAACACGTATACCCAGTGATCGGCTCTTCCTAGGAGGAGCCTGACAACACGTGTACCCAGTGATCGGCTCTTCCTAGGAGGAGCCTGACAACACGTATACCTAATGATCGGTTCTTCCTAGGAGGTGCCTGACAACAAGTATACCCAGTGATCGGCTCTTCCTAGGTGGAGCCTGACAACACGTATACCCAGTGATCGGCTCTTCCTAGGAGGAACATGACAACATGTATACCCAGTGATCGGTTCTTCCTGAGAGGAGCCCGACAACATGTATACCCAGTGATCGGTTCTTCCTAGGAGGAGCCTGACAACACGTATAACCAGTGATCGGTTCTTCCTGAGAGGAGCCTGACAACATGTATACCCAGTGATCAGCTCTTCATAGGAGGAGCCTAACAACATGTATACCCAGTGATCGGCTCTTCCTAGGAGGAGCCTAACAACACGTATACCCAGTGATCGGCTCTTCCTAGGAGAAGTCTGACAACAAGTATGCCCACATCTCCCATTGTACTCACTCCATGCATCTCTCATCCTCTTCCGATGCTCCTCTTTTTCCTAGACGTCCTTGCAGTTCGATGTCCACTTGTCTTCTGCCTGAACACCTTTGCCCATGTGCAGCTTTAGCTGGGAGCGCTGTTCTCATTAGTGCAGATAACTGTCTATTACTAGTAAAGCAGCGTCCTATTGGAAGACAAGGAGGAGGTGGCTGGGGATGGGAAAGGACAAATAAATATCCACACTCTGAGACTGTTTATGGCTATACACCTGTATTCTTGTACAGGAGTATGCCGGCATACACACAATATTGAGGTAAAGTGTACTTTTTTTACCCACTTTACTCAGTGCTGCTTTACTGGTCTTTAGTCAGTAGTATGCATTATGTCATAAACACAAGGTGTTTTTCACTTCCATGTGCAAGAGGCCTAACCCTTTCGCCTCCTGAAATTACAGAAAAACACCAGATATGCGGCACTGAAAAAAAAAGGCTGAGCCAGCAGGAGAAAATGTACTGTAACTGGCTGCCTGTTGGGGCATTATATTTAATACATCTTCAGCAGTACCTTCAGAAACACTGGACTAAAGTGATTGTAAACTCAACAAAAAAATAACAGGTTTATACTTTTCTGCTTTGCGCAATCAAGGACTACCTCCTCTTTAAAGACTACCTACCTTCCAAATACTACTTCCCCTCCAAAGACTACCCTCCCTTTAAAGACTACCTCCCCTCCAAAGACTACCTCCCCTTTAATATCTACCTCCCTTCCATACACTACCTTCCCTCCAAACATGACCTCCCTTCCAAAGACTACCTCCCCTTCAACGACTACCTCCCCTCCAAACAATACCTCCCTTCCAAACACTACCTCCCTTTCAAACAGTACCTCCCTTCCAAAGACTACCTCCCCTCCAAACACCACCTCCCCACCAAACACTACCTCCCTTTCATACACTACCTTCCCTCCGAACATGACCTCCCAAAGACTACCTCCCCTTCAACGACTACCTCCCCTCCAAACAATACCTCCCTTCCAAACACTACCTCCCTTTTATACACTACCTCCCTTCCTAAGACTACCTCCCTTCCTAAGACTACCTCCCCTCCAAACACTACCTCCCCTCCAAACACTACCCCCCCTTCAAAGACTATCTCCCCACCAAACACTACTTCCCTTCCAAAGACTACCTCCCCTTCATAGACAACCTCCCCTTCAATATCTACCTCCCTTCCTACACTACCTCCCCTCCAAACATGACCTCCCTTCCAAAGACTACCTCCCCTCCAAACACTACCTCCCTTCCAAACACTACCACCCTTCCATACACTACCTCCGTTCCAAAGACTACCCCCCCTTCAAAGACTATATCCCCACCAAACACTACCTCCCCTCCAAAGACTACCTCCCCTCCATACACTACCTCCGTTCCAAAGATTACCTCCCCTTCAAAGACTATATCCCCACCAAACACTACTTCCCTTCCAAAGATTACCTCCCCTTCAAAGACAACCTCCCCTTCAATATCTACCTCCCTTCCTACACTACCTTCCCTCCAAAGATGACCTCCCTTCCAAAGACTACCTCCCCTTCAATGACTACCTCCCCTCCAAACAATACCTCCCTTCCAAAGACTACCTCCCTTCCAAACACTGCCACCCTTGCAAAGACTACCTCTCTTTCAATGACTACCTCACCTCCAAAGATTACCTCCCTTCCAAAGGCTACCCCAAAGACTACCAAGACACAATCTCCCTTCCAAACACTACCTCCCTTCCAAACACTACCACCCTTGCACAGACTACCTCTCTTTCAATGACTACCTCACCTCCAAAGACTACCTCCCTTCCAAAGGCTACCCCAAAGACTACCTCCCCCCCCCCCCCAAAGACTACCTTCCCTCCAAAGACTACCTCCCCTTCCAAAGGCTACCCCAAAGACTATCTTTTCCCCCTGAACCTACCTCCCCTCTGGCTTGCTGGCATTGCCCATATGAGAAAACCCCATTCTTAGTGGTGACCTCTCCATACTGAGGCTCTGTGAAGTCCGATGTTGGCCTGATGATAGAAGGAATTAGACTTCTTTACTCATGGCTTCCTCTCCTGTATGCAGTCCTATTATTTTTATGTCTTTATGACGCTTCAGTATAATATGTTGGTGTTTTATGAAGTATGAAATGAATCCCTTTAGCTCCCCCCTGTGCACTCCTTATGGAACAATCTGTATATTTCTGCTATAGGCCGGTTTATTCTGCAATAACTTCATCATTCTCGAGGATAACAATATAATACATAAACTGTATCTTTATTAGGACAAACAAGGCATTTTTTGGTGATATTGTATTGCAAATATGATAAAAAAATGTTTATGCAATCCATAGATAAAAAGTAACAAAATAAAACGTTTTGTTGTCTACTTTGATCAGTGATAGTTCTAAAAAAAAATATTGTAACTGTAAAAAAAAATATATATATACATTGTGTTTTATAATTTGTTCTGTTTAAATGACACGAAAATTGGTACAAAGCATTTCAAGGTTTTTCTTCACTTTTTTTTTAATGCAACACTTAAAAAATGTTTTAATGATAACATATAAAAGTGGACGAGGCTTTCCGGGACAGCGGTTGGATGGAGGCGGAGCCATATATAATGACCGCCCTGGAGCTCGGAGTGGCTCAGCGATACAGAAGAGGTCTGGCAGTTGTAAGGTGATTGGATCTGGTGCAGCGTGTCCTGCTGGGAAGAAAAGAAGAAAGGGGGCATTTAGGTCATTATTGTTGGGCGCATGCTCCGTATTTACTATTCTAGAGGGTAGAGACTGGGCAGGAAAAAAAAAATTTTTAGAACATAAGCTTTAAATAAACACTTTTACAAAGTTATTATAGTTTCTATTTAAGTCCTCAATAGAAGAATGTTAGAATTTAATATTTTTATTTACACTCGTCAAAGCATGACACCCCCCAAATGATGGAGTTCAGGGGTCTCCAGTGAAGGGTCCTGGTAGTCCTCCATCATACAAAGACATTGGAGACAATTGTGGTAACAGTTTGGTGAAGACCCTTTCCTGTTCCAGCATGACTGTGATTCCCCCCCCCCCCCCTGCGTACAAAGCCAGCTCCATAAAGACATGACTGTCCCCCCCGTGTACAAAGCCAGCTCCATAAGGACATGACTGTGCCCCCCCCCCCCCATGTACAAAGCCGGCTCCATAAAGACATGACTGTGCCCCCTGTGTACAAAGCCAGCTCAGACATGACTGCCCCCCCCCCCGTGTACAAAGCCAGCTCCATAAAGACATGACTGTCCCCCCCGTGTACAAAGCCAGCTCCATAAGGACATGACTGTGCCCCCCCCCCCCATGTACAAAGCCGGCTCCATAAAGACATGACTGTGCCCCCTGTGTACAAAGCCAGCTCAGACATGACTGCCCCCCCCCCCGTGTACAAAGCCAGCTCCATAAACACATGACTGTGCCCCCCCCCGTGTACAAAGCCAGCTCCATAAGGACATGACTGTCCCCCCGTGTACAAAGCCAGCTCCATAAGGACATGACTGTCCCCCCCCCCCCCCCCGTGTACAAAGCCAGCTCCATAAGGACATGACTGTGCCCCCCCCCGTGTACAAAGCCAGCTCCATAAAGACATGACTGTGCCCCCTGTGTACAAAGCCAGCTCCATAGGGACATGACTGCCCCCCCGTGTACAAAGCCAGCTTCATAAAGACATGACTGTGCCCCCCCCCGTGTACAAAGCCAGCTCCATAAGGACATGACTGTCCCCCCGTGTACAAAGCCAGCTCCATAAGGACATGACTGTCCCCCCCCCCCCCCCGTGTACAAAGCCAGCTCCATAAGGACATGACTGTGCCCCCCCCCCCGTGTACAAAACCAGCTCCATAAAGACATGACTGTGCCCCCCCCCCCCCGTGTACAAAGCCAGCTCCATAAGGACATGACTGTCCCCCCCCCCCCCCCGTGTACAAAGCCAGCTCCATAAGGACATGACTGTGCCCCCTGTGTACAAAGCCAGCTCCATAAGGACATGACTGCCCCCCCGTGTACAAAGCCAGCTTCATAAAGACATGACTGTGCCCCCCCCCCGTGTACAAAGCTAGCTCCATAAGGACATGACTGTCCCCCCCCCCGTGTACAAAGCCAGCTCCATAAAGACATGACTGTGCCCCCCCCGTGTACAAAGCCAGCTCCATAAGGACATGACTGTGCCCCCTGTGTACAAAGCCAGCTCCATAAGGACATGACTGTCCCCCCGTGTACAAAGCCAGCTCCATAAGGACATGACTGTCCCCCCCCCCGTGTACAAAGCCAGCTCCATAAGGACATGACTGTGCCCCCCCCCCCCCCCGTGTACAAAGCCAGCTCCATAAGGACATGACTGTGCCCCCTGTGTACAAAGCCGGCTCCATAAGGACATGGTGTTACCAGTTTGATGTGGAGGAACTCGAGTGACCTGTACAGAGCCCTGATTGGATAGAGGATGGATTGATTGACTGCATGGCAGGTCTTTTTTTTCTGCCCAACCCTAAGGCCCAACATGTGAGCGAGGTCTTCTTATCCAACATCATTACCTGACCTCACAAATGGGTACAAATTCCCACAGACACCCTCCCACAGAGCCCTGACCTCAACTCTACTGAACACTTTTTGGAATGAATTTGAATGCTGATTACCAGACTTTTTTTTTTTTTTTGTACCCAACCTAAGGTTCGACATGTGAGTCACATCTTCTCATCCATCATCAGTACCTGACCTCACAAATGTTCCTTTGACTGATTGGACACAAATCCCCACATATACACCCCAAAATGTTGTGGGAATCCTTCCTAGTAGAGTGAAGTCAGCTCCATAAAGACAAGGTGTGACCAGTTTGGTGTGGAGGAACTCCAGTGTCCTGTATAGAGCCCTGGCCTCATCCCTACTGATCACCTGACCTCTTCCCTACTGATCACCTGACCCCAACCCTACTAATCACCTGACCTCATCCCTACTGATCACCTGACCTCATCCCTACTGATCACCTGACCTCATCCCTACTGAGCACCTGACCTCATCCCTACTAATCACCTGACCTCATCCCTACTGATCACCTGACCTTGTCCCTACTGATCACCTGACCTCATCCCTACTAATCACCTGACCTCATCCCTACTGAGCACCTGACCTCATCCCTACTGAGCACCTGACCTCATCCCTACTGATCACCTGACCTCTTCCCTACTGATCACCTGACCCCAACCCTACTAATCACCTGACCTCATCCATACTAATCACCTGACCTCATCCCTACTGAGCACCTGACCTCATCCCTACTGATCACCTGACCCCAACCCTACTGATCACCTGACCTCATCCCTACTAATCACCTGACCTCATCCCTACTGAGCACCTGACCTCATCCCTACTGATCACCTGACCCCAACCCTACTGATCACCTGACCTCATCCCTACTAATCACCTGACCTCATCCCTACTGAGCACCTGACCTCATCCCTACTGATCACCTCACCTCATCCTTACTGATCACCTTGAAGATGAATTGAAAAGCTGATTGTGAGTCAGATCTTTTTTATTTGTTGGTGCCCAATGTGAGGCCCAGTGTATGAGGCAGGTTTTCTCATCCAACATTTACACCCTCAAAAAGCTTGTGGAAAGCCTGCCCATAAGAGTGGAGGATGTTATAACCACGAAGCTGTCCAACAAGCTCATATACTGTAGATGTGACTGTAGGTGTTGTTATAGGACCACAAACTGTTGGTCATCCAATGTAGAAGCACAGTGCTTTATTTCATACATCATGTTTATGTGTAACAGTTGCCACCATTTATTGTACTGTATGTGACCCGTGGACTGTGGGAGTGACTATGTGTGAGAGGAAGATATAAGGAATCATTTTGGGATCTGTTATCTGTCAACAGAATTTGGTACAATAAAAGCTCATTGGATGAGGTTACCTCACTGTGGTGGATCCAGGTTGCACATTATCGCTGGGTTATGCTTTTTCAGAGCTTTGTGGAGGGCGTCCTTCTCATCATTACCCCACCCTCTGGTGAACATCCACAGCCTCCTCATCTTGTCCTGGTTTATTTCTTTCATCATCACGATATCGTATTGTTCATGTGTCAGAAGACCATTTTGTAGTAGATGGTCCAACACTGGAGATACATTGGTTATATATTGGATGAGCTGCTCCCAGAGAAGATCCAGAGGGTGCCCTCCACCTTTATATCAATACAGAAAAAGAAATAAATATGTTGTCGATCATCTCTCACATCAGATATTTCTGCCTCTAGATGGGGAAATATTCAGACTAGTAGAAGTCTAGAAGCTCTTTGTTAATAGACAACAGGGAGAAGGTCTGGATTCGGTTAGGATGTGGGGGTAAGGTGGACCCAAGCTGTTCACAGTGCCATTAAACTAATGATGTAGTTGGCCTGCCCTTTATTAGCTATAATAATAATGTACTGGGGACTTTGAACTCTGACCAGCTGTTTTAGAAGGGCCAAAAATTGAGTCTTGGGTATATGCAAGCCCCCTCCCCTTGCTATGTAGAAGGACACAGAGCAGTGTATTAGAAGATGTTACAAGGAAAAGCTGACACACTGCATATGTACAGTGGAACCTCGGATTGCAAGGAACGCGGTTAACAAGCGTTTCACAATACGAGCACTGTATTTTTAAAAATCCTGACACGGTTTGTGAGTGTTGTCTCGCAAAATGAGCAGGATTCAAGCCACAGCGGTGTGCTGTACTGCATTTGGCCTGAGGTGGGGGGCTGCTGGAGCCGAGCAAATGGCGCAGTTCGGAAATGCTCGGGAAGACTTTGGAAATACTCCGTTCCCGAGGTTTTCCGAGCTGTCCTCGGCCCTTTCCGTGTGTTTCCGAGGCTCTCTGATGCCCCCCCCCACCTCTGGCCACATGCGGTATTGCATGCCATTGAAGTCAATGCGGAACTAATTATTTTCGTTTCCATTGACTTCAATGGGGAAACTCGCTTTGATATGCCAGTACTTTGGATTACGAGCATTCTCCTGGAAAGGATTATGCTCGTAATCCGAGGTTCCACTGTATTAGTGTAATTTAGGAAACTGTACTCTGTGGGAAAATATGCCATTTTCTGCCTTTTTTCTTTCTACTATTGGGGGCTTTATTTTTTCTTTTGTTTAACTTAAAGTCAGGAGGTCAGTGGTCACATGATTTGCTAAAAAAAAATATTTTTTATTTTTTTTGCTGCAAGGCTTCGCTCTTTAAAATAAAAGACTTTTGTTTGTGAGGTGCCATATTTTGTGGGTTTTTTTATCACTTTTTGGGGTATATTCGTTTTAATGTTATGTTAAAGGGGTCCGCAAGTGTTCTAATTCACTATCGCTGTTTTCTAGCTGGTCTAAAACCACTTTTGACTTAAAGGGACACTTTTTGGTTGCCATGGACAATGTTAAGTTTCCAGGCAGAAAGAACAGTATATATAATATAAAAGTGCATGCAGGGCACTGGACAAAACACTGGGGACAAAAGGGATGTGAAATGATTTCATACAGTACTGTAATCTGTAATATTACAGTGTAATGTATGTTTTATGAATTTTGTACTTTTTGAATTTTCCACCAGGGTCCGCAGGGAATGGAGCCCGGCACATAGAGGCATCGAGCAGAAGACACAGCCCGCACACAGTGGGGGGACATCGCAGGATCCTGGTGACAAGGTAAGTAACCTGGACCAGGATCCTGCAATGCAATCCCGAGTGTGGCTCAGGGGTACCGCTAATGGTACTGAAATTAAACCCTGAGCCACACTCGGGATTACCTATAGGGAGATTAAATAAAGACCAGAGATTTTGTTTCAGAGGATATTATTTCAGGGTTTTAATTTTTTTGGGGGTAAGTTGATTTTTATGTTATGTTGATAGTGCCTTATGTAAGTTAAACTGCTATGTGTTTTCTGCAAAGACAGTATGTAAGTAGCTTGATTAGGCCGCAATATAAGAGGGAGAGACAAGTATGTTTTATATGGAGATAAACATTAGAGTGTATTATTTCAAAGACAACATCCACAAATGTTGTACAGAGGTTGTACAGTATGTAAGCAGCTTGATTAGGCTGCAATATAAGATGGAGAGACAAGGCAGGTTTTTTTTCCCTGAAATAAACATTAGAATTACCAATATTTTCGCTGGCATAGGCTAAAAACCTGAAGGCACAAATCAGGATATACCCTGCAGCATAAAAAATATGACAACAAATATTGGTAATTCTAATCTTTATTTTAGGAGAAAACCTGCCTTGTCTCTCCCACTTACATTGTGACATAATCAAACTGCTTACATACATTAGAAATTTGACAGCTGATATGCAGCTGCTGAAACATTCTGTGACATCTTTATAGTGTCAGAAAGCCAGGATAGGCTCGGAGAGGTGGCAGAAGCTGGTTAAGCTGGAAGCTGTTTTTATTGTGCCAGATGACAATCAAAAATTGCGTTGGCAGAGGGGGTTTTGTAATCATTGGTAATTGAGGACTTTTTCAGAGGATGGTTGGGTTCACCTCTGCTTTGCTGAATCTGGTGCCCTTGCACAGGTTCCTCTCTTCCTATTTTGCCCTGCAGATGCAGACTTTTATTTGGCACATGCTTGGTATTTGCGGCATTGGCTCCTCTTTGTGAAGGAAGTTTAGCTGAATTTACAGGGCAGAAGGCTGAGAACACCAATCAACACTCTTGTGGGTCTTCCAGGAATACAGCAATAAATGTGGAGGTTCTACCAACAGGCAAGTGACGGCAAATGTATTGCTCTGCCTGGCATGCCACATGATGCTTATAAGTCATTGCGTTATTGTAACTGACCACAAGCATCCTGGAGAATTGTTAGTCTTCTTCCTTGTGCTAATTTTCACACATTCAGTGGGCCATACATGGTGTAAAAGCTGTTTTTTATGTGTCTGTAGCAGTGCAGAGCTGTGTGCAGGCAGCCCAGATTAGTTTATGTTGAAGCAGCATCTGTCTGCAGTCAGGGCCATGCACCTCTCCATGTGTATCTGTCAAACTCGGATGTACGGGTAAGCGCATACAGCCGCTGTTGACTAACCTAGACCGCACACAGCTCCACACTTCCCCAGATGCATAGATAGACAGCTCTTGCACACTGTATGGCCTCCGAACCTGTGTGGGTGAGCCCGGGAGAACACAAATATTGGTCAGAAATTATTAGGAAATGGTCATAAACCGGAACTCACTATTTTCTGCTCTGCTCTCCTGGAGGTCATTTGTGGGTACCATCTGACCAATTGTGTCACCCAGAGCCCCTTTTTTCCTGTATGTGTCTATCAGGAAGTCCTTGTCCGCATTTTCTAGTCTTCCTCGGGGGATGGGACATTTATTTCCATGGGAAGAAATATCTTTCATATCTTCTTGTTTCCTCTTACACCCAACACCAGGAGCTGACCCTGCAGAGCAGAGAAAACATAAACATGCATTCTGATTGGGTGATTTTTGAAACATGGCAGCAGATAAGTCTGCACTGGCAGCCAGCAATGCTATAAAGAGCACATAGAATGGAAAGGAAAATATCCCCCAATATGTCTATATATATATGTCTACAGTGCCTTGCAAAAGTATTCGGCCCCCTTGAACTTTTCAACCTTTTGCCACATTTCAGGCTTCAAACATAAAGATATAAAATTTTTATTTTTTGTGAAGAATCACCAATAAGTGGGACACAATTGTGAAGTGGAACAAAATCTATTGGATATTTTAAACTTTTTTAGCAAATAAAAAACTGAAAAGTGGTGCGTGCAAAATTATTCGGCCCCTTTACTTTCAGTGCAGAAAACTCACTCCAGAAGATCAGCGAGGATCTCTGAATGATCCAATGTTGTCCTAAATGACTGATGGTGATAAATAGAATCCACCTGTGTGTAATCAAGTCTCTGTATAAATGCACCTGCACTGTGATAGTCTCAGGGTTCTGTTGAAAGCGCAGAGAGCATCATGAAGACCAAGGAACACACCAGGCAGGTCCGTAATACTGTTGTGGAGAAGTTTAAAGCCGGATTTGGATGCAAAAAGATTTCCCAAGCTTTAAACATCCCAAGGAGCACTGTGCAAGCGATCATTTTGAAATGGAAGGAGTATCAGACCACTGCAAATCTACCAAGACCTGGCTGTCCCTCTAAACTTTCAGCTCAGACAAGGAGAAGACTGATCAGAGATGCAGCCAAGAGGCCCATGATCACTCTGGATGAACTGCAGAGAACTACAGCTGAGGTGGGAGAGTCTGTCCATAGGACAACAATCAGTCGTACACTGCACAAATCTGGCCTTTATGGAAGAGTGGCAAGAAGAAAGCCATTTCTCAAAGATATCCATAAAAAGTCTCGTCTAAAGTTTGCCACAAGCCACCTGGGAGACACACCAAACATGTGGAAGAAGGTGCTCTGGTCCGGTGAAACTAAAATTGAACTTTTTGGCCACAATGCAAAACGATATGTTTGGCGTAAAAGCAACACAGCTCATCACACTCAACACACCATCCCCACTGTGAAACATGGTGGTGGCAGCATCATGGTTTGGGCCTGCTTTTCTTCAGCAGGGACAGGGAAGATGGTTAAAATTGAGGGGAAGATGGATGCAGCCAAATACAGGACCATTCTGGATGAAAACCTGTTGGAGTCTGCAAAAGACCTGAAACTGGGACGGAGATTTATCTTCCAACAAGACAATGATCCCAAAATCTACAAAGGAATGGTTCACAAATAAACGTATCCAGGTGTTAGAATGGCCAAGTCAAAGTCCAGACCTGAATCCAATCGAGAATCTGTGGAAAGAGCTGAAAACTGCTGTTCACAAACGCTCTCCATCCAACCTCACTGAGCTCGAGCTGTTTTGCAAGGAAGAATGGGCAAGAATTTCAGTCTCTCGATGTGAAAAACTGATAGAGACATACCCCAAACGACTTGCAGCTGTAATCGCAGCAAAAGGTGGCTCTACAAAGTATTAACGCAAGGGGGCCGAATAATTTTGCACGCCCCACTTTTCATTTTTTTATTAGTTAAAAAAGTTTCAACAATCCAATAGATTTCGTTCCACTTCACAATTGTGTCCCACTTGTTGGTGATTCTTCACAAAAAATAAAAATTTTATATCTTTATGTTTGAAGCCTGAAATGTGGCAAAAGGTTGAAAAGTTCAAGGGGGCCGAATACTTTCGCAAGGCACTGTATATCATATCCCCCAATATGTCTATATGTACATTATCCTATGGAGGGATTGGCTTCCCTGTTGGGTGAAAAGACCTAGTGTAAGTAACACAATGGACACACTTCTACTCACTCTAATGGTAAAATCCTTGGCCTTGTATTCTCCTACCTTTGATCTCCTTACAACCTCTCCAACAATCCTTCTCCTCTCTCTAATCACCACATTATTAGGTTTGGTTTCTCCCTGTCTTTAGCCCCATAGCCCTATAAACTGTTAGAATGCATGGTCTTCAACATCTGGGGCCACCACCTCAGTGAGAACAACCTTCTCCCCCTCTTTTAGTCTGGCTTTCCCAAAAAACTGCCCTCCTAAAACTCATCAATGAATTACTAACTGCTAAAACCAATGGTCACCACCCGTATTTATACCATTAGAGCTTTCTGTTGTATTTTATACGGCTGACTACTCGCTCCTCCTCAAAAAACTCCACTCTCTTAGCCTAAAAGACTACACATTCCTGGTCCTCCTTCCTCTTTCTGTAGGGGTCCCCCAAGGTTCTGTCCTCTGAGCCCCTTCAACTTTCCATCTATACCTCCTTCTTTGATCAGTTCACAACCTCACATGACTTCCAATGAGATTGCAGACTGTGCACCTGCCCCTGTGTACCTGTCAAACTCATTTGTGTGGGTGGGTCCGTGCAGCTCCTGTGTCTCCACCGACTAACCTAGACTGCCTGCACACAGCTCCAGATGCGTAAACAATTGGCTCTTGAACACTTGATGGTACTCTGCACCCATGTGGGTGAACCCAGGAGAACAGGAATATTGATCAGGAATTGGTAGGTAATGGTCATTATAGACAGGTACTCACCATTTTGTGCTCTCCTCTTCTGGAGGTCATTTGCGGGTCCCATTAGATCGATCAGTGTAAAGACATGAATGGTGACATCCAGAGCCCCTTCTTCTCCATATGCATCTATCAGGAGGTTCTTGGTGATAAGGCAGTCAGCGTTTTCTAGTCTTCCTCGGGGGATGGGATGCTTATCTCCATAGGAGAAATCAGACATTTTGTTCCTAAATCTCTTGAAGTCACATCCTTTCAGATCCTCCAGAGAATATATAATAAGATCCCCGGGGGTTTGTGGGCCCTTTCCCAGGACACCAGGAACTGACCCTGCAGAGAGGATAATCAGCAACCATAAACATTCATCCAATCTGGATAGTTTCTGACACATGACAGCAGATAAGTCTGTACTGGCAGCTGGCAATGCTATAGAGGATATAGAAAATGGCTTCCCTGTAATAATATTACATGACTGCCTACAGGATGGTAAGTTACCTCTCAGATGGATGAATATTGGGTGCAAACATCTAGTGTATATTTAGGAATGATGGTTTTCAAACATCATATTTAGTGAACGTTTAAATTTTTTTTATCCAAAACATTTCACCCCGAATAATTACAGTATGTGTCTGACAACTATAGACTAACAGCTATGATTACACCCTGCTAATGATAACACATCTCAACTCCTCACCATTGCTTACCCCCAACACAATGGACACACTTCTACTCACTCTAATGGCAAAATCCTTGGCCTTGTTTTCTCCCACCTCTCATCTCCTTACAACCTCTCCAACAATCCTTCTCCACTCTCTGATCACCACCTTATTGGATTCAGTTTCTCTCTGTCTTTAGCCCCATATCCCTCCAAACTGTTAGAATGCCTGGTCTACAACCTCATTGATAATAACCTTCTCCAACTCTTTTACTCTGGCTTTCTCCCAAAACACTCCTCAACAACCACCCTCCTAAAACTCATCAATGACTTACTAACTGCTAAAACCAATGGTCACTGCTCCATATTTATACTATTAGAGCTTTCCGCTGCCTTTCATACAGCTGACTTACCCGCTCCTTCTCAAAAAACTCCACTCCCTTGGCCTCCAAGACTCTACTCTTTCCTGGTATTCCTCCTACTTATCTAAGTGTTCCTTCAGTGTCACCTTCAACTTCATCTCCTTCTTCCTCTTTCTGTAGAGGTTCCCCAAGATTCTGTCGTCAGACCTTCTATTCTCCATCTACACCTCCTCTCTTGGTCAGTTCACAACCTAACATGGCTTCCAATGGGCACAGTGCCCAGATTGCAGACACTGTGTCTGAGACCATGTACCTGTCCCTGCGTACCTTTCAAACTCAGGTGTGTGGGTGGGTCCATACAGCTCGTGTGTCTTCACTGACTAACCTAGACTGCCTGCACACAGCTCCAGATGCATAAACAATTGGCTCTTGAACACTTGATGGACCTCTGCACCAGTGCTGATCCTGACCTCCCTGGGGCCCTAAGCAAAATTCTGCTAAGGGGCCCTCTACCTGACCCATGATGCCGTGAGATATGTAAACCATTTACAGAAAGCCCCCCCTTAAATCAGTGTCCTCAGAGAGTCTTACAGAAGCAAATACTCTTGCGCACAGGTGTGTAAGCTAAATGATCCAAAGAATTCAGAATGGACAATGAATTTCGGCCTTGCTGCCCTCCAGGATGGGGGTATCCTAGTAGTCAAACGAAAAGAAAGAAAGAGGGCGCACCAGCCTAGTGCATTATCCTTTAGTAAATTTATTTACAAAACATGATTAAAATCTACTCACACAAGGGTAAAAAGAAAGTCGCGCTTATAGTAATCTTAAGGCAATTGGTCCACTGAGAGCAGATTCCAGGTCCTAGGAAGAGGACGTACGAACTGCTGCTGGCTGACGCGTTTCGAAGGTGTTCCTTCTTCATCCTTGTAAGTAGATTTTAATCATGTTTTTTAAAAAATATTTACTAAAGGATAATGCACTAGGCTGGTGCGCCCTCTTTCTTTCTTTTCCTCAGAGAGTCTCCCCCTACATCAGGGTCCCCAGAGAGATGATACACGATACTAGAGGTGGACAGATGCTACGTACATGATACTGGGAGGTGGACAGAGGCTGCGGACATGATACTGGAGGTGGACAGAGGCTGCGGACATGATACTGGAGGTGGACAGAGGCTGCGGACATGATACTGGAGGTGATACTGTGAGATGCAAAACTCCGGTGGGTGTAACAAGATGTCCACTTGCCCCCTTCTCGGTGTATCGTTACAATGGAGGAGTGCAGGGTGTAGCAAGATGGCGGCAACGGAACGTCACTTCCATTACCAATTTTGAGGGATCGCCTAATCTGACGGAACAGCAAGCTCGTATACTTTCGTCACTTCTGGTTTCCACCTATTGCTCCAATCCCAACACATATCCTCACATCGCGTGACTTCATCAGAGGATAACAATAGGCTGTCATTGATGTCTTTAAATAGTGTGTTAAAATGAACTACCGGCGGCCATTTTCCTGTAGTCCGCCATTGAAATACATTGCGTCGGCCATTTTGCCTTAACCTCCTATAGATTAACATAATGGCGGCCATTTTCCATTGGTCTCCACAAAGATTAAAGAGGAGTTCCAGGCTTTTTATGTCTATTAAAAGTCAGCAGCTACAAAAGTGTAGCTGCTGACTTTTAATAAACAGACACTTACCTGTTCCATGGTCCAGCATCGCTCCTCTCCCCCTCCTCTCCGCCGGCGCCTCCATTGCCACTCTGGGCACCCGGCCGTGACAGCTTTCGGCTTCACGGCTGGGCATGCACTGCGCATGCGCGAGTCGCTCTGCGCTCTCGGAGTGGGCAGGCGATCTTCTGGGACCTGTCACGTGTCCCAGGAGATCGCCTAGAGGTAGGGTTGCCACATCATCCATTTGACCTCCTAAATATAGGATATATACCGTATATACTCGAGTATAAGCTGAGTTTTTCAGCACATTTTTTATGACCCCCTCGGCTTATACTCGAGTCAAGCACTTTTCTGCAGCAGAGAATGACATTTTCCGAACCTATTTTGGGGCCCCGTATCTCGGGGCCACTTAGTGCTAGGAACCCCAAACTTGGTGCAAACCCAGTGCAACTAGCACTACAACATATCCAAAGTTGGGGTTCCTAGAATCAAGTGACCCCGAGATACGGGGCCCCAAAGTCGGTTTGGAAAATGTCATTCTCTGCTGCAGAAAAGTGTTTGACATTTTCCGAACTGAATTTGGGGCCCTGTATCTAGGGGCCACTAGGTGCTAGGAACCCCAGCTTTGGATATGTTGTAGTACTAGTTCTGCTGGGTTAGCACACCAAATTTGGGGTTCCTAGCACCAAGTGGCCCCCAAGATATGGGGCCCCAAAGTCGGTTCGGAAAATGTCATTCTCTGCTGCAGAAAAGTGCTTGACATTTTCCGAACTGACTTTGGGGCCCCGTATCTCGGGGCCACTTGGCGATAGAAACCCCAACTTTGGATATGTTGTAGTACTAGTTCTCCTGGGTTTGCTCCAAATTTGGGGTTCCTAACACCAAGTGTCCCCGAGATACAGGGCCCCAAAGTCGGTCAACTATGTCCATCTGCAGCAATGTCATTTCGGGACCCTTTGGGTTCAGAGACCCCAAATTTTGGCTGCAGCTAGGAGGCATCTAGGAACCCTTAACTACGGAGTTTGAAGTTCGGGGGGACCTATGGCTGCAAATGGGCACAGTGAGGCTGCAAATGGGCATTGTTGACCATCTTTTCCACTTACAGTAGCTGCGCATTTCTCACCCCAGACTTATACTCTAGTCAATACGTTTTCCCAGTTTTTTGTGGTAAAATTAGGTGCCTCGGCTTATATTCAGGTTGGCTTATACTCGAGTATATACGGTATATAAAAAGCATAAAAATAAAAAGGGTAAACAACGAATAGGGAGCCTCAGGAGTACCGGAAATGGTGTACGGACAGTATGGGCATATAAAAGGACATATATGAGATCAATAACAGAGGCAAATGCCCATATCATATAATAAAAACTGGTATGAAAGTAGAATGGTGCAGGGTATATGAGCAGATAACAAAACTGGACGATATATCTGTAAATAGAACCAGATAATAGAGTAATAGAGTAACCTAACAGCAGTAAGGTGAGGGGCTTGTACACATTCAGGTGTCACTACAGTGGATTGGCCTGGCATCGGTTGTTTTCTATCATTCACTTTGGAGGGATATACCACTCAACATTGCCTGATTCTCACAGTGTTTTCTAGGACTGTTTTTACGCATTTATTATACTCTAATGTAGAGTGTGCATTGGACTTTCCATTTATATATATATATTCATTATTGCTAGACGCTATTAACATTTTTTTATCTCAAGACTGCACTTTAGCAACATTTTCACTGTTTTACCATTTCAAATTGGTTTCATCATTAAGTTGCCACCATCAGGTGTTCACGATTATTTTTTGTTGCAATTCTTTTCACTTTGCACTATAGCACTTAGCAAGTTTATGATTGTATAGATACACACCCACGTGTTTTTATTTATTTTTCACTAGCACTTTAATATAGTCATTTATAGAAGGTTCACAGCGCAACATCACTATTTATTTATTCTTTCATACAGCTAACTACCTGCTCCTCCTAAAAAAAAAAAAAAACCTCCACTCCCTTGGCCTCCGAGACTCTACTATTTCCTGGTTCTCCTCATACCAATGAAGGTTGTGTCCTCAGACCTCTTCTATTCTCCTTCTACACCTCCTCTCTTGGTCAGTCACAACCTCACATGGCTTCCAATGAGATTGCAGACCGTGCACCTGTCCCTGTGTACCTGTCAAACTCAGGTGTGTAGGAGAGTCCGTACAGCTCCTGTGTCTCCACCGACTAGCCCAGACTGTCTGCCCACGGCTCCACACTTCTCGGGATCTATAAACAATTGGCACCTCAACACTGCATGGGCCCCCGGAGAACAGGAACACTGATGAGGAATTGTTAGGAAATGGCCATTATAGATGGGAACTCACCAATAAGGATGGGCCCAACACCCTCCGGTTCCGTTTGCGGCAGAACATGCCAACAGGCAAAAAATTCGTTCGAACACCGTTAAAGTCTATGGGACACGACCATGAAAAATCTAAAGTGTTCATTTTAAAGGCTAATTTGCATGGTATTGTCCTAAAAAGTGTTTTATGTATCAATGCAAAAAAAAAAAGTTTTAAAAACGGCCGTTTTCGGGAGCAGTGATTTTAATGATGCTTAAAGTGAAACAATAAAAGTGAAATATTCCTTTAAATTTTCGTAGCTGGGGGGTGTCTATAGTATGCCTGTAAAGGGGCGCATGTTTCCCGTGCTTAGAACAGTCTGACAGCAAAATGACATTTCAAAGGAAAAAAAGTCATATAAAAGTACTTGCGGTTGTAATCAATTGTCAGGTCTCCGCAATACACATAAAAGTCATTGAAAAAAATGGCCTGGGTCCCCCCCAGTCCATTACCAGGCCCCGAACCAAAAAAAAAAAAAATTGCATGGGGATCCCCCGAAATTCAATACCAGGCCCTTCAGGTCTGGTATGGATATTAAGGGGAACTCTGCGCCAAAATTTAAAAAAAAAATGGCGTAGGGGTCCCCCCAAAAATCCATACCAGACCCTTATCTGAGCACGCAACCTGGCAGGCCACAGGAAAAGAGTTGGGGCGAGAGAGCGCCCCCCCCCTCCTGAACCATACCAGGCCACATGCCCTCAACATGGGGAGGATGCTTTGGGGTCTGACCCCCAAAGCACCTTGTCCCCATGTAGATGGGGACAAGGGCCTCATCCCCACAACCCTTGACCGGTGGTTGTGGGGGTCTGCGGCTGGTTGCTTATTGAAATCTGGAAGCCCCCTTTAACAAGGGGACCCCCAGATCCCGGCCCTGCCCTGTGTGAATTGGTAACAGGGTAGGGCTGGGGAAAAAATCGATTTAAATCTTGAATCGAGTTGAGAGGTCAAATCGATTCAAAACTTAAAGAGGAGTTCCACCCAGGGGGGCCATTAAAAAAAAAATAATTAAAAGTCAGCAGCTACAAATACTGCAGCTGCTGACTTTTAATTGGACACTCACCTGTCCCTGGGTCCAGCGGTGCGGGGGATCGAAGCCCCGCTCGTCCCCCCCCTCCGCTCGTCGGCGCCGGCATTTCAACTGTGGGTGCCGGGCTGTGGCTTCACAGCCTGGCACCCACTGCGCATGCGCGAGCGGCGCCGAGCGCCGCGATTGGCCGCTCAATCACCTGGGACCTGCAATGGGTCCCAGATGATTGACAGGAGGGAGGGAGAAGAGCCGAGCCCTTCCTGTGCCAGGGGGAAGTGATGTCACCAGCCCAGGCAGACGAAGGGGCAGACTACGAGGGACCACCTAGCAACAGGCATTTAGAGGTAAGTAAAAAAAAAAAAAATATCCAAATGTTTTTTTGTTTTTTTTTTTAGAATTTTTTAGATATGTTTGTTTTTTTGGGTGGAACCCCACTTTAAGCAAATCGATTTTTTTAGATTTTTTTTTTCACCGCGCCGGTCCCGAGGCACTGCGGGCATGAGTTTTTAGGCGAGGCCGCGGCTTTGGCCTAGTCCGTGGCTACGGCCGGACGCCGCGGACTAGGCCGAAGCCGCGGCCTCGCCTAAAAACTCATGCCCGCAGCGCCTCCAGACCGGCGCGGTTTCCAAAGAAAAAAAAACTCGATTTGAATCGTGAATCGAGTTTTTTTAAGAGAATCGAAGATTTTTTTTTTTTAGAAAATCCCCCAGCCCTATAACAGGGTACATGGTACCCCTACCATGTCACAAAAAAAAGTGTCAAAAAGGGTAAAAAAGACAAGAGACAGCTTGGGACAAGTCCTTTATTAAAAAAAAAATGTCCAGCGATGTAAATCCCCGACGCCCGACGACCGAAAAAGAAAAGAAGCTGCAACAGTTCCGCCTCCACGGGAGGCTCCTGCCGAGTGATGCTTCTCCCGCTGGTGACAGCTGTTATATAGCTGAGGGCGGGGCCACCCGGTGACGTAAATGGGTGACCCCGCCCCCCTCTGACGCCACGGGGAAACCCCCATGGCGTCAGAGGGGGCGGGCTCACCCGTTTACGTCACCGGGTGGCCCCGCCCTCAGCTATATAACAGCTGTCATCGAGAAGAAGCGTCACTCGGCGGGAGCCTCCCATGGAGGCTGAACTGTTGCGGCTTTTTTTTTTTTTTTGGTTGTCGGGCAGCGTGGATTTACATCGCTGGACATTTATTTTTATTTTTTTAATAAAGGACTTGTTCCAAGCTGTCTCTTGTCTTTTTTACCATTTATGACACTTTTTTTTTGTGAAATGGTAGAGGTACAATGTACCCTGTTACCAATTCAAATAGGAGGGGGCGGGATCTGGGGGTCCCCTTGTTAAAGGGGGCTTCCAGATTCCGATAAGCCCCCAGCCCGCAGACCCCCACAACCACCGGGCAAGGGTTGTGGGGATGAGGCCCTTGTCCCCATCAACATGGGGACAAGGTGCTTTGGGGGTCAGACCCCAAAGCACCCTCCCCATGTTGAGGGCATGTGGCCTGGTACGGTTCAGGAGGGGGGGGGGGGGGCGCTCTCTTGTCCTCTTTTCCTGCTGCCTGCCAGGTTGTGTGCTTGCCGAGACCCGACAATTCATTATAGCCGCGATATGACTTTTTTTTCCTTTAGAAATGTCATTTTGCACTGGGACTGGTGTAAACACGGGAAACATGCGCCACTTTACAGGCATAATATAGACACCCCCCAGGTACGAAATTTAAAGGGATATTACACTTATTGTTTCACTTTAAGCATTATTAAAATCACTGCTCCCGAAAAAACGGACATTTTTAAAACTTTTTTTTGCATTGATCCATTTCCCCTGGGGCAGGACCCGGGTCCCCAAACACTCCCCTGGGGCAGGACCCGGGTCACCAAACACTCCCCTGGGGCAGGACCCGGGTCCCCAAACACTCCCCTGGGGCAGGACCCGGGTCCCCAAACACTCCCCTGGGGCAGGACCCGGGTCCCCAAACACTCCCCTGGGGCAGGACCCGGGTCCCCAAACACTCCCCTGGGGCAGGACCCGGGTCACCAAACACTCCCCTGGGGCAGGACCCGGGTCCCCAAACACTCCCCTGGGGCAGGACCCGGGTCACCAAACACTCCCCTGGGGCAGGACCCGGGTCCCCAAACACTCCCCTGGGGCAGGACCCGGGTCCCCAAACACTCCCCTGGGGCAGGACCTGGGTCCCCAAACACTTCTTAGGACAATAACTTGTATATTAGCCTTTAAAATTAGCACTTTTGGTCTTTCGCGTTCGTTTCCTATAGACTTTAACGGTGTTCCGTGGCTTTTGAATTTGCCCCTAACTCTGCATATTTTTCTGGCCGCAATGTTCGCCCATCCCTACTTACCAACTCAATACTCACTCAATAATGTAATGTATTCTGTTTTTTGTGCTCTCCTCTCCTGGAGTTTTTTTGCGGGTCCCAACAGACCGATCAGTGTAAAGACATGAATGGTGACATCCAGAGCTCCTTCTTCTCCATATGTCCCTATCAGGACCTCCTTGGTGGTGATGCAGTCTGCTTTTTCTAGTCTTCCTCGGGGGATGGGACGTTTATCTCCATAGGAAAAATCAGACAATTTGTTCCTAAATCTCTTGAAGTCACTTCCATTCAGATCCTCCAGAGAATAAATGATAAGATCCCCAGAGGTTGGGGGGACCTTTCCCAGGACACCTGCAGAGAGGACAATCACCAACCATAAACATTCATCCTGATTGGATGATTTCTGACACATGACAGCAGATTTCTGTACTGGCAGCCGGCAATTCTATGAAGAGCCTATAATATCCTATGGAGGGATTGGCTTCCCTGTAATAATATCACATGATTGCCTCCATGAAGGTAAGTTGTGACATAAATCAATGTAGAAAATAGATGGAATAAGCAGCGTTGTGTGAAGTATTACAGAGGTGTGACGAAATACAGCAAATATTAAATGTGCTCCTCAAACAAGGTCAAAGGAGTACAATGTTGCAGACGCAGAGCTCACAATCCTCAAAACTATTTATTCTGATAAAAGGACTATTACTATCCCCTTTGGTGATGAAACGCGTCAGAACGTGGTTAGTGATGACAAGCTGATGTGGTTTGTTGGCTGTCAGCTCCAAGCGGAGGGTGTCACCGGTTCACAGGATCCCTGCCTTGGAGTGCCATTTGTTTCAATTACCTCTTTTATGTTTGTGAGTGATAGTCCTTTTATCACAATAAATGGTTTTGAGGATGGTACCCTATGTAGTGTTTCTTTTCCTCCATTACGGTGGATTGTGGAGCATTGGATCTATTGAATTGGAGGAGATCAAGAAATCTTGGATCACATTTCATCCTAAATGCTGCCTGACTTTCGGCGGGAGGGTGAGTGCTTCCCCAATAATTGGTGGCGGGGTGAGAATATTTGGACAATATTGGGAAGACCTTATCCAGCTGAAGGAAGATTTTTGGGTGGACTTGTTGAATTTCACTTGTTGGATGTTTATCACATCTTGATAATTGTGGGCTCTGTTTTTTGCAACATTGTACTCCTTTGTGACCTAAAAACCACACGTGGAGCACTGCTCAAAGCCAGAGACTGAGCTCCCACAATCCTCAGGTAAGGTGTGCAGGCTGTCAAAAAGCCCATCCGGGACAGTGCATGCATGAAAACAGGAAAGAACCACTTTCCCAACCAGCCACTGTAGTGTATACATCAAAACGACTTCAGCCTTAGAGTCTCTACCACAGGCCACATACTGACGCATTTCGCCATACCCATTGGGGCCTAATAGTAAGATGAGGAGCCTGACTTCAATTTTGTGCCCTTCACCCCTCTCTGCCAATCCCTCCACTGGTCTCCATTCAGTGTCCTCCACCCCTCTCTACCAATCCCTCCACTGGCCTCCATTCAGTGTCCTCCACCCCTCTCTACCAATCCCTCCACTGGTCTCCATTTAGTGTCCTCCACCACTCTCTACCAATCCCTCCACTGGTCTCCATTCAGTGTCCTCCACCCCTCTCTACCTATCCCTCCACTGGTCTCCATTCTGTGCCCTTCACCCCTCTCTACCAATCCCTCCACTGGCCTCCATTTAGTGTCCTCCACCACTCTCTACCAATCCCTCCATTGACCTCCATTCAGTGTCCTCCACCCCTCTCTGCCAATCCCTCCATTGACCTCCATTCAGTGTCCTCCACCCCTCTCTGCCAATCCCTCCATTGACCTCCATTCAGTGTCCTCCACCCCTCTCTACCAATCCCTCCACTGGCCTCCATTCAGTGTCCTCCACCCCTCTCTGCCAATCCCTTTACTGGTCTCCATTCAGTGTCCTCCAATCCTCCCCGCCAATCCCTCCACTGGTCTTCATTCAGTGTCCTCCACCCCTCTCTACCAATCCCTTCACTGACCTCCATTCAGTGTCCTCCAGCCCTCCCTATCAATCCCTCCACTGACCTTCCTTCAGTGTCCTCCACCCCTCTCTGCCAATCCTTCCACTGGCCTCTATTCAGTGTCCTCCACCCCTCTCTGCCAATTCCACCACTGGTCTCCATTCAGTGTCCTCCAACCCTCTCTGCCAATCCCTTTACTGACCTCCATTCAGTGTCCTCCACCCCTCTCTGCCAATCCCTCCACTGGCCTCCATTCAGTGTCCTCCACCCCTCTCAGCCAATCCCTCCACTGGCCTCCATTCAGTGTCATCCACCCCTCTCTGCCAATCCCTCCAGTGGCCTCAATTCAGTGTTCTCCACTCCTCTCTGCCAATTCCACTACTGGCCTCCAGTCAGTGTCCTCCACCCCTCTCTGCCAATCCCTCCACTGGTCTCCATTCAGTGTCCTCCACCCCTCTCTGCCAATCCCTCCACTGGCCTCAATTCAGTGTCCTCCACCCCTCTCTACCAATCCCTCCACTGACCTCCATTCAGTGTCCTCCACCCCTCTCTGCCAATCCCTCCACTGGCCTCCACTCAGTGTCCTCCACCCCTCTCTGCCAATCCCTCCACTGGCCTTCCTTCAGTGTCCTCCAACCCTCTATATCAATCCCTCCACTGACCTCCATTCAGTGTCCTCCACCCATCTCCGCCAATCCCTCCACTGACCTCCATTCAGTGTCATCCACCCCTCTCTGCCAATCCCTCCACTGGCCTCTATTCAGTGTCCTCCACCCCTCTCTGCCAATCCCTCCACTGGTCTCCATTCAGTGTCCTCCACCCCACTCTGCCAATCCCTCCACTGATCTCCATTCAGTGTCCTCCACCCCACTCTGCCAATCCCTCCACTGATCTCCATTCAGTGTCCTCCACCCCTCTCTGCCAATCCCTCCACTGACCTCCAATCAGTGTCCTCCACACCTCTCTGCCAATCCCTCCATTGACCTCCATTCAGTGTCCTCCACCCCTCTCTGCCAATCCCTCCATTGACCTCCATTCAGTGTCCTCCACCCCTCTCTGCCAATCCCTCCATTGACCTCCATTCAGTGTCCTCCACCCCTCTCTGCCAATCCCTCCATTGACCTCCATTCAGTGTCCTCCACCCTTCTCTGCCAATCCCTCCACTGACCTCCATTCAGTGTCACCCACCCCTCTCTGCCAATCCCTCCACTGGCCTCTATTCAGTGTCCTCCACCCCTCTCTGCCAATCCCTCCACTGGTCTCCATTCAGTGTCCTCCACCCCACTCTGCCAATCCCTCCACTGACCTCCATTCAGTGTCCTCCACCCCTCTCTGCCAATCCCTCCACTGTTCTCCATTCAGTGTCCTCCACCCCTCTCTGCCAATCCCTCCACTGTTCTCCATTCAGTGTCCTCCACCCCTCTCTGACAATCCCTCCACTGACCTCCATTCAGTGTCCTCCACCCCTCTCTGCCAATCCCTCCACTGGTCTCCAGTCAGTGTCCTCCACCCCTCTCTCCCAATCCCTCCACTGGCCTCCATTCAGTGTCCTCCACCCCTCTCTGCCAATCCCTCCATTGGTCTCCATTCAGTGTCCTCCACCCCTCTCTGCTAATCCCTCCACTGACCTCCATTCAGTGTCCTCCGCCCCTCTCTACCAATCCCTCTACTGGCCTCCATTCAGTGTCCTCCACCCCTCTCTGCCAATCCCTCCACTGGCCTCCATTCAGTGTCCTCCACTCCTCTCTGCCAATCCCTCCATTGGTCTCCATTCAGTGTCCTCCACCCCTCTCTACCAATCCCTCCACTGGCCTCTATTCAGTGTCCTCCACCCCTCTCTGCCAATCCCTCCACTGGTCTCCATTCAGTGTCCTCCACCCCACTCTGCCAATCCCTCCACTGATCTCCATTCAGTGTCCTCCACCCCACTCTGCCAATCCCTCCACTGATCTCCATTCAGTGTCCTCCACCCCTCTCTGCCAATCCCTCCACTGACCTCCAATCAGTGTCCTCCACACCTCTCTGCCAATCCCTCCATTGACCTCCATTCAGTGTCCTCCACCCCTCTCTGCCAATCCCTCCATTGACCTCCATTCAGTGTCCTCCACCCCTCTCTGCCAATCCCTCCATTGACCTCCATTCAGTGTCCTCCACCCCTCTCTGCCAATCCCTCCATTGACCTCCATTCAGTGTCCTCCACCCTTCTCTGCCAATCCCTCCACTGACCTCCATTCAGTGTCATCCACCCCTCTCTGCCAATCCCTCCACTGGCCTCTATTCAGTGTCCTCCACCCCTCTCTGCCAATCCCTCCACTGGTCTCCATTCAGTGTCCTCCACCCCACTCTGCCAATCCCTCCACTGACCTCCATTCAGTGTCCTCCACCCCTCTCTGCCAATCCCTCCACTGTTCTCCATTCAGTGTCCTCCACCCCTCTCTGCCAATCCCTCCACTGTTCTCCATTCAGTGTCCTCCACCCCTCTCTGACAATCCCTCCACTGACCTCCATTCAGTGTCCTCCACCCCTCTCTGCCAATCCCTCCACTGGTCTCCAGTCAGTGTCCTCCACCCCTCTCTCCCAATCCCTCCACTGGCCTCCATTCAGTGTCCTCCACCCCTCTCTGCCAATCCCTCCATTGGTCTCCATTCAGTGTCCTCCACCCCTCTCTGCTAATCCCTCCACTGACCTCCATTCAGTGTCCTCCACCCCTCTCTACCAATCCCTCCACTGGCCTCTATTCAGTGTCCTCCACCCCTCTCTACCAATCCCTCCACTGGTCTCCATTTAGTGTCCTCCACCCCTCTCTACCAATCCCTCCACTGGCCTCCATTCAGTGTCCTCCACCCCTCTCTACCAATCCCTCCACTGGTCTCCATTTAGTGTCCTCCACCCCTCTCTACCAATCCCTCCACTGGTCTCCATTCAGTGTCCTCCACCCCTCTCTACCTATCCCTCCACTGGTCTCCATTCTGTGCCCTTCACCCCTCTCTACCAATCCCTCCACTGGCCTCCATTTAGTGTCCTCCACCACTCTCTACCAATCCCTCCATTGACCTCCATTCAGTGTCCTCCACCCCTCTCTGCCAATCCCTCCATTGACCTCCATTCAGTGTCCTCCAACCCTCCCTGCCAATCCCTCCACTGGTCTTCATTCAGTGTCCTCCACCCCTCTCTACCAATCCCTTCACTGACCTCCATTCAGTGTCCTCCAACCCTCTCTGCCAATCCCTCCACTGGTCTTCATTCAGTGTCCTCCACCCCTCTCTACCAATCCCTTCACTGACCTCCATTCAGTGTCCTCCAACCCTCTCTGCCAATCCCTCCACTGGCCTCCATTCAGTGTCCTCCACCCCTCTCTGCCAATCCCTCCACTGGCCTCTATTCAGTGTCATCCACCCCTCTCTGCCAATCCCTCCAGTGGCCTCAATTCAGTGTTCTCCACTCCTCTCTGCCAATTCCACTACTGGCCTCCAGTCAGTGTCCTCCACCCCTCTCTGCCAATCCCTCCACTGGTCTCCATTCAGTGTCCTCCACCCCTCTCTGCCAATCCCTCCACTGGCTTCAATTCAGTATCCTCCACTCCTCTCTGCCAATTCCTCTACTGGTCTCCAGTCAGTGTTCTCCACCCCTCTCTGCCAATCCCTCCACTGGCCTCCACTCAGTGTCCTCCACCCCTTTCTGCCAATTTCTCCACTGGCCTTCCTTTAGTGTCCTCCACCCCTCTCTGACAATCCCTTTACTGGTCTCAATTCAGTGTCCTCCAACCCTCTATATCAATCCCTCCACTGACCTCCATTCAGTGTCCTCCACCCATCTCCGCCAATCCCTCCACTGGCCTCTATTCAGTGTCCTCCACTCCTCTCTGCCAATCCCTCCACTGGTCTCCATTCAGTGTCCTCCACCCCACTCTGCCAATCCCTCCACTGACCTCCATTCAGTGTCCTCCACCCATCTCTGCCAATCCCTCCACTGGTCTCCATTCAGTGTCCTCCACCCCACTCTGCCAATCCCTCCACTGATCTCCATTCAGTGTCATCCACCCCTCTCTGCCAATCCCTCCACTGACCTCTATTTAGTGTCCTACACCCCTCTCTGCCAATCCCTCCACTGTTCTCCATTCAGTGTCCTCCACCCCTCTCTGACAATCCCTCCACTGACCTCCATTCAGTGTCCTCCACCCCTCTCTGCCAATCACTCCACTGGTCTCCAGTCAGTGTCCTCCACTCCTCTCTGCCAATCCCTCCACTGGCCTCCATTCAGTGTCCTCCACCCCTCTCTGCCAATCCCTCCATTGGTCTCCATTCAGTGTCCTCCACCCCTCTCTGCCAATCCCTCCACTGACCTCCATTCAGTGTCCTCCGCCCCTCTCTACCAATCCCTCCACTGGCCTCCATTCAGTGTCCTCCACCCCTCTCTGCCAATCCCTCCACTGGCCTCCATTCAGTGTCCTCCACCCCTCTCTGCCAATCCCTCCATTGGTCTCCATTCAGTGTCCTCCACCTCTCTCTACCAATCCCTCCACTGGCCTCCATTCAGTGTCCTCCACCCTACTCTGCCAATCCCTCTACTGACCTCCATTCAGTGTCCTCCACCCCTCTCTACCAATCCCTCCACTGACCTCCATTCAGTGTCCTCCACCTCTCTCTACCAATCCCTCCACTGGCCTCCATTCAGTGTCCTCCACCCTACTCTGCCAATCCCTCTACTGACCTCCATTCAGTGTCCTCCACCCCTCTCTGCCAATCCCTCCACTGGCCTCCATTCAGTGTCCTCCACCCCTCTCTGCCAATCCCTCCATTGGTCTCCATTCAGTGTCCTCCACCTCTCTCTACCAATCCCTCCACTGGCCTCCATTCAGTGTCCTCCACCCTACTCTGCCAATCCCTCTACTGACCTCCATTCAGTGTCCTCCACCCCTCTCTACCAATCCCTCCACTGACCTCCATTCAGTGTCCTCCACCCCTCTCTACCAATCCCTCCACTGGCTTCCATTCAGTGTCCTCCACCCCTCTCTACCAATCCCTCCACTGGCCTCCATTTAGTGTCCTCCACCCTACTCTGCCAATCCCTCTACTGACCTCGCCTCATCCAAAGAAGGACATTCAAAATACTAACAACAATACAAAGCCATCCACAACTCTGCCCCAACTACATCATCAACCTCATTTAAAATTATCCTCCATTTGTTCTCTCTGCTCCTTCCAAGACCTATTGCTCTCGCCTTCCATGCTTGCCTGTGAGCCTTCTCCAGAGCTTCTCTCATCCTCTAGAACTCTCTACCTCAATCTGATCAACTATCTGCTACTCTGTCCACTTTTAGGTCATTCCTGGAAACTCATCTCTTCAGGGAAGCCTATCCTGCCCCCAACTCATAAAATGTTTGTTTTTTTTTCTCTACCAACTTGTGTCTCAGAATTAATAGCTTTTTGTATTGAGTTGTATTGTAACGGGACCGTCTTCCTTTGTAATGTGAAGCACTGCCCAAACTGTTGGCACTCTATGAATCCCGTCTAATAATAATATTGTCATAGCAGTGTGTGTCATGTAACACGGGGCTGTTTCTTAGGATTACAATCAGAGGATTCCCCCGACCACTACACAAATAACCATAACATTTGGGGTCCTCCAGTCATTATGGATCACTGGGCCATCTCAGAAGATCATTTCCATGAATGATAAATAATATCTGAAGACACGGGAATGTGATGGTGGAAATGATGAACCCTTCTAATGGGTGGACTGACCAGATGTCTCGGGGGAAATGTCCAGACTACGGAGACATAAGACGTCCTATCATCTAATTCCAATCTCTGGAGATGTGAGATGGAGGAAAACATTGGGAAGGATTGTCAGGATCAGCAGTCATACCTCGTGAGGAGGAGAATGAAGATGAAAAGGTCGCCATGATGTCAGGAGAAGACCCGAAGTGACGTCACCTGGAAGGAGCACAAACAATAATAAACTCATTTGTAGTGTGATGAGCAGAAATCATTAGGAGGATTTTGTTCCCTTATGTGGATAATGATTGGCTGCCTGGCTGTCCAATCAGAGAAGATCAGAATTGGACAACCCATAACTATGAGGGTCAATCAGAACCTTCATCCCGGCATTCATCTAATTGGTATATCGGAGACACAAAGGAATTCTACACTGTTTAGGGCCACAATTTATACAGACTCCACAAATATGTGCCATTCATAGCCAAGACTGGTACTAATCAGCACCAAAATATCAGCCAATAAGATGTCCACAGAGAGGTCAGGTGATACTTCAGGTTTTGGGGTCACCTGGGGGAAGGGTGTTGAAGGGTTAAGGAACAGTTAGGGTTTGTGGGTTGGGGATAATTTTAGAAATGAAGGTTGGTGGAAGGGAAGGGACAGGATAAGAGTCAAAGATAATCAAGGATTTATAACCCATCATAACTGAGGAGGAAACTCTGAAATAAATATTTCGAAAAACCCCCAAATACCGGCATTCCGACAACCACCCGACCTCAGACAGAGGAATAAGGCCCTGCGATAAAAAACGCTGCAAACTGTGCAACCAAATCAATCCATCAAAAAGAGTCACACGCAAAAGGCACCTTCAATATCCCGGGATCGAACAGCTGCACCTCCAATATGTGGTGTACCCCATCCAATGCAATACAAGGCCAACGATCTTATGTTGGCGAAAGAGGATAGAAGTTACTAACACAAATGAATTTGCACAGAGACGCCATTAACCCCTTCAATACCGGCACTTTCACCCCCTTCCTGCACTCCCCCCCAATACCGGCACTTTCACCCCCTTCCTGCCCTCCCCCCCCCATACCGGCACTTTCACCCCCTTCCTGCCCACCCCCCCCCCCCCATACCGGCACTTTCACCCCCTTCCTGCCCCCCCCCCCCCATACCGGCACTTTCACCCCCTTCCTGCACTCCCCCCCAATACCGGCACTTTCACCCCCTTCCTGCCCTCCC
Source organism: Lithobates septentrionalis (assembly GCA_037952835.1). Taxonomy (NCBI): domain Eukaryota; kingdom Metazoa; phylum Chordata; class Amphibia; order Anura; family Ranidae; genus Lithobates; species Lithobates septentrionalis. The sequence goes on from JBBDGP010003620.1 coordinate 80,000, forward strand.
CCCCCCAATACCGCCACTTTCACCCCCTTCCTGCACTCCCCCCCAATACCGGGCACTTTCACCCACTTCCTGCACTCCCCCCCAATACCGGCACTTTCACCCCCTTCCTGCACTCCCCCCCAATACCGGGCACTTTCACCGCCTTCCTGCACTCCACCCCCAATACCGGGCACTTTCACTGCCTTCCTGCACTCCACCCCCAATACCGGGCACTTTCACTGCCTTCCTGCACTCCACCCCCAATACCGGGCACTTTCACTGCCTTCCTGCACTCCACCCCCAATACCGGGCACTTTCACCCCCTTCCTGCACTCCCCCCCCAATACCGCCACTTTCACCCCCTTCCTGCACTCCCCCCCCAATACCGGCACTTTCACCCCCTTCCTGCACTCCCCCCCCAATACCGCCACTTTCACCCCCTTCCTGCACTCCCCCCAATACCGGCACTTTCACCCACTTCCTGCACTCCCCCCCAATACCGGCACTTTCACCCCCTTCCTGCACTCCCCCCCAATACCGGGCACTTTCACCGCCTTCCTGCACTCCCCCCCCAATACCGGCACTTTCACCCCCTTCCTGCACTCCCCCCCCAATACCGGGCACTTTCACCCCCTTCCTGCACTCCCCCCCAATACCGGGCACTTTCACCGCCTTCCTGCACTCCCCCCCCAATACCGGCACTTTCACCCCCTTCCTGCACTCCCCCCCCCAATACCGGGCACTTTCACCTCCTTCCTGCACTCCCCCTCAATACCGGCACTTTCACCTCCTTCCTGCACTCCCCCCCAATAACAGGCATTTTCACCCCTCCCTGCACTCCCCCCCAATACCGGCACTTTCACCCCCTTCCTGCACTCCCCCCCCGCAATACCGGCACTTCCACCCCCTTCCTGCCCTCCCCCCCAATACCGGGCACTTTCACCCCCTTCCTGCACTCCCCCCCCAATACCGGGCACTTTCACCCCCTTCCTGCACTCCCCCCCAATACCGGGCACTTTCACCCCCTTCCTGCACTCCCCCCCCAATACCGGGCACTTTCACTGCCTTCCTGCACTCCACCCCCAATACCGGGCACTTTCACCCCCTTCCTGCCCTCACCCCCAATACCGGGCACTTTCACTGCCTTCCTGCACTCCACCCCCAATACCGGGCACTTTCACCCCCTTCCTGCACTCCCCCCCCAATACCGGGCACTTTCACCCCCTTCCTGCACTCCCCCCCAATACCGGGCACTTTCACCCCCTTCCTGCACTCCCCCCCCAATACCGGGCACTTTCACTGCCTTCCTGCACTCCACCCCCAATACCGGGCACTTTCACCCCCTTCCTGCCCTCACCCCCAATACGGGGCACTTTGACTGCCTTCCTGCACTCCACCCCCAATACCGGGCACTTTCACTGCCTTCCTGCACTCCACCCCCAATACCGGGCACTTTCACCCCCTTTCTGCACTCCCCCCCAATACCGGGCACTTTCACCCCCTTCCTGCACTCCCCCCCCAATACCGGGCATTTTCACCCCCTTCCTGCACTCCCCCCCAATACCGGGCACTTTCACTGCCTTCCTGCACTCCCCCCCCCCCAATACCGGGCACTTTCACCCCCTTCCTGCACTCCCCCCCAATACCGGGCACTTTCACCCCCTTCCTGCACTCCCCCCCAATACCGGGCACTTTCACTGCCTTCCTGCACTCCCCCCCAATAACGGGCATTTTCACCCCTCCCTGCACTCCCCCTCAATACCGGGCACTTTCACCCCCTTCCTGCCCTCACCCCCATTACCGGGCACTTTCACCCCCTTCCTGCACTCCACCCCCAATACCGGGCACTTTCACTGCCTTCCTGCACTCCACCCCCAATACCGGGCACTTTCACCCCCTTCCTGCACTCCCCCCCCAATACCGGGCACTTTCACCCCCTTCCTGCACTCCACCCCCAATACCGGGCACTTTCACTGCCTTCCTGCACTCCACCCCCAATACCGGGCACTTTCACTGCCTTCCTGCACTCCACCCCCAATACCGGGCACTTTCACCCCCTTCCTGCACTCCCCCCCCAATACCGGGCACTTTCACCCCCTTCCTGCACTCCCCCCCAATACCGGGCACTTTCACCCCCTTCCTGCACTCCACCCCCAATACTAGGCACTTTCACCCCCCTTCCTGCATCCCCCCTAATACCGGGCACTTTCACCCCCTTCCTGCACTCCCCCCCAATACCGGCACTTTCACCCCCTTCCTGCACTCCCCCCCCAATACCGACACTTTCACTCCCTTCCTGCACTCCACCCCCAATACCGGGCACTTTCACCCCCTTCCTGCACTCCCCCCCCCCCCAATACCGGGCACTTTCACCCCCTTCCTGCACTCTCCCCCAATACTGGGCACTTTCACTCCCTTCCTGCACTCCACCCCCAATACCGGGCACTTTCACTGCCTTCCTGCACTCCCCCCCCCAATACCGGGCACTTTCACCCCCTTCCTGCACTCCCCCCCAATACTGGGCACTTTCACCCCCTTCCTGCACTCCCCCCCCATACCGGGCACTTTCACCCCCTTCCTGCCCTCCCCCCCAATACCGGGCACTTTCACCCCCTTCCTGCACTCCCCCCCCAATACCGGGCACTTTCACTGCCTTCCTGCACTCCACCCCCAATACCGGGCACTTTCACCCCCTTCCTGCACTCCCCCCCCAATACCGGGCACTTTCACCCCCTTCCTGCACTCCCCCCCCAATACCGGGCACTTTCACCCCCTTCCTGCACTCCCCCCCAATACCGGGCACTTTCACCCCCTTCCTGCCCTCACCCCCAATACGGGGCACTTTCACTGCCTTCCTGCACTCCACCCCCAATACCGGGCACTTTCACTGCCTTCCTGCACTCCACCCCCAATACCGGGCACTTTCACTGCCTTCCTGCACTCCACCCCCAATACCGGGCACCCTTACCCCCTTCCTGCACTCCACCCCCAATACCGGGCACTTTCACCCCCTTCCTGCCCTCACCCCCAATACGGGGCACTTTCACTGCCTTCCTGCATCCCCCCCAATACCGGGCACTTTCACCCCCTTCCTGCACTCCACCCCCAATACCGGGCACTTTCACCCCCTTCCTGCCCTCACCCCCAATACCGGGCACTTTCACTGCCTTCCTGCACTCCACCCCCAATACCGGGCACTTTCACCCCCTTCCTGCACTCCCCCCCAATACCGGGCACTTTCACCCCCTTCCTGCACTCCCCCCCCAATACCGGGCATTTTCACCCCCTTCCTGCACTCCCCCCCAATACCGGGCACTTTCACTGCCTTCCTGCACTCCCCCCCCCAATACCGGGCACTTTCACCCCCTTCCTGCACTCCCCCCCAATACCGGGCACTTTCACCCCCTTCCTGCACTCCCCCCCAATACCGGGCACTTTCACTGCCTTCCTGCACTCCCCCCCAATAACGGGCATTTTCACCCCTCCCTGCACTCCCCCCCAATACCGGGCACTTTCACCCCCTTCCTGCCCTCACCCCCATTACCGGGCACTTTCACCCCCTTCCTGCACTCCACCCCCAATACCGGGCACTTTCACTGCCTTCCTGCACTCCACCCCCAATACCGGGCACTTTCACCCCCTTCCTGCACTCCCCCCCCAATACCGGGCACTTTCACCCCCTTCCTGCACTCCACCCCCAATACCGGGCACTTTCACTGCCTTCCTGCACTCCACCCCCAATACCGGGCACTTTCACTGCCTTCCTGCACTCCACCCCCAATACCGGGCACTTTCACCCCCTTCCTGCACTCCCCCCCCAATACCGGGCACTTTCACCCCCTTCCTGCACTCCCCCCCAATACCGGGCACTTTCACCCCCTTCCTGCACTCCACCCCCAATACCGGGCACTTTCACCCCCTTCCTGCACTCCACCCCCAATACCGGGCACTTTCACCCCCCTTCCTGCATCCCCCCTAATACCGGGCACTTTCACCCCCTTCCTGCACTCCCCCCCAATACCGGCACTTTCACCCCCTTCCTGCACTCCCCCCCCAATACCGACACTTTCACTCCCTTCCTGCACTCCACCCCCAATACCGGGCACTTTCACTGCCTTCCTGCACTCCCCCCCCCCCCAATACCGGGCACTTTCACCCCCTTCCTGCACTCTCCCCCAATACTGGGCACTTTCACTCCCTTCCTGCACTCCACCCCCAATACCGGGCACTTTCACTGCCTTCCTGCACTCCCCCCCCCAATACCGGGCACTTTCACCCCCTTCCTGCACTCCCCCCCAATACTGGGCACTTTCACCCCCTTCCTGCACTCCCCCCCCATACCGGGCACTTTCACCCCCTTCCTGCCCTCCCCCCCAATACCGGGCACTTTCACCCCCTTCCTGCACTCCCCCCCCAATACCGGGCACTTTCACTGCCTTCCTGCACTCCACCCCCAATACCGGGCACTTTCACCCCCTTCCTGCACTCCCCCCCAATACCGGGCACTTTCACCCCCTTCCTGCACTCCCCCCAATACCGGGCACTTTCACCCCCTTCCTGCACTCCCCCCCAATACCGGCACTTTCACTCCCTTCCTGCACTCCACCCCCAATACCGGGCACTTTCACCCCCTTCCCGCACTCCCCCCCCAATACCGGGCACTTTCACTGCCTTCCTGCACTCCCCCCCCCCCAATACCGGGCACTTTCACCCCCTTCCTGCACTCCCCCCCAATACTGGGCACTTTCACCCCCTTCCTGCACTCCCCCCCCATACCGGGCACTTTCACCCCCTTCCTGTACTCCCCCCAATACTGGGCACTTTCACCCCCTTCCCGCACTCCCCCCCCAATACCCGGCACTTTCACCCCCTTCCTGCACTCCCCCCCCAATACCGGGCACTTTCACCCCCTTCCTGCACTCCACCCCCAATACTGGGCACTTTCACCCCCTTCCTGCCCTCCCCCCCAATACCAGGCACTTTCACCCCCTTCCTGCATCCCCCCCAATACCGGGCACTTTCACCCCCTTCCTGCACTCCCCCCAATACCGGGCACTTTCACCCCCTTCCTGTACTCCCCCCAATACTGGGCACTTTCACCCCCTTCCCGCACTCCCCCCCCAATACCGGGCACTTTCACTGCCTTCCTGCACTCCACCCCAATACCCGGCACTTTCACCCCCTTCCTGCACTCCCCCCCCATACCGGGCACTTTCACCCCCTTCCTGCCCTCCCCCCCAATACCGGGCACTTTCACCCCCTTCCTGCACTCCCCCCCCAATACCGGGCACTTTCACTGCCTTCCTGCACTCCACCCCCAATACCGGGCACTTTCACCCCCTTCCTGCACTCCCCCCCAATACCGGGCACTTTCACCCCCTTCCTGCACTCCCCCCAATACCGGGCACTTTCACCCCCTTCCTGCACTCCCCCCCAATACCGGCACTTTCACTCCCTTCCTGCACTCCACCCCCAATACCGGGCACTTTCACCCCCTTCCCGCACTCCCCCCCCAATACCGGGCACTTTCACTGCCTTCCTGCACTCCCCCCCCCCCAATACCGGGCACTTTCACCCCCTTCCTGCACTCTCCCCCAATACTGGGCACTTTCACTCCCTTCCTGCACTCCACCCCCAATACCGGGCACTTTCACTGCCTTCCTGCACTCCCCCCCCCAATACCGGGCACTTTCACCCCCTTCCTGCACTCCCCCCCAATACTGGGCACTTTCACCCCCTTCCTGCACTCCCCCCCCATACCGGGCACTTTCACCCCCTTCCTGTACTCCCCCCAATACTGGGCACTTTCACCCCCTTCCTGTACTCCCCCCAATACTGGGCACTTTCACCCCCTTCCCGCACTCCCCCCCCAATACCGGGCACTTTCACTGCCTTCCTGCACTCCACCCCAATACCCGGCACTTTCACCCCCTTCCTGCACTCCCCCCCCAATACCGGGCACTTTCACCCCCTTCCTGCACTCCACCCCCAATACTGGGCACTTTCACCCCCTTCCTGCCCTCCCCCCCAATACCAGGCACTTTCACCCCCTTCCTGCATCCCCCCCAATACCGGGCACTTTCACCCCCTTCCTGCACTCCCCCCAATACCGGGCACTTTCACCCCCTTCCTGTACTCCCCCCAATACTGGGCACTTTCACCCCCTTCCCGCACTCCCCCCCCAATACCGGGCACTTTCACTGCCTTCCTGCACTCCACCCCAATACCCGGCACTTTCACCCCCTTCCTGCACTCCCCCCCCAATACCGGGCACTTTCACCCCCTTCCTGCACTCCACCCCCAATACTGGGCACTTTCACCCCCTTCCTGCCCTCCCCCCCAATACCAGGCACTTTCACCCCCTTCCTGCATCCCCCCTAATACCGGGCACTTTCACTCCCTTCCTGCACTCCACCCCCAATACTGGGCACTTTCACCCCCTTCCTGCCCTCCCCCCCAATACCGGGCACTTTCACCCCCTTCCTGCACTCCCCCCCCCAATACCGGGCACTTTCACCCCCTTCCTGCCCCCCAATACCGGGCACTTTCACCCCCTTACTGCACTCCCCCCCAATACCGGGCACTTTCACCCCCTTCCTGCCCCCCAATACCGGGCACTTTCACCCCCTTACTGCACTCCCCCCCAATACCGGGCAATTTCACTCCCTTCCTGCCCTCCCCCCCGAATACCGGGCACTTTCACCCCCTTCCTGCCCAGGCCATTTTTCATCTTTCAGCACTGTCACACTTTGAATGACAATTACTCAGTCATGTAACACTGTACACCATAGCTCCCAACTGTCCCTGATTTGGAACAATGTCCCTCTGTCCCTCCATCCTCCTCATTGGTCCCTCATGTCGCTCTGATCTCTATAGTTGTATAGAAAATGCACTTTTTATCTTTCATAAAGTGTCTCCCAGTGATAAACCTTCATCCAATTACTAAATTGCTGCATAAAAAGGAATATTAGTGGTAAAAAAAGCCCTTGTGGATTTTATAAACCTTTCTTTTTGTTAATTCTCCTATAAGAGGGTGTGGCAGGGGGCGTGTCCTATGCCTATATTCCCATCTCAAAATGTTGGGAGTTGCTGTACACATGGGACATTTTATCACACAAAGAGAGATTTCCTTTGGTGGTATTTGATCACCACTGGGGGGGGGGGGTTTATTTTCTACGAAATAAACGAAAATAGACTGAACATTTGGGAAAAAAATAAACTTTTTCTTAGTTTATGTTATAACATTTTGTAAATAAGTAATTTTTCTCAATCACCAATGTACAAGTATGAGGCGGCACTGATGAGGCGGCACTGATGAGGCGGCACTGATGAGCACTGATAGGTGACAAGGGTGGGCAATGCTAGGTGGCACTGATAGGTGGCACTGATGGGCACTTTTAGGCAGCACTGATAGGTCACACTGATGAGAACTTATAACTCATAAGTATAAACTAATGCATGACGTCTGAGCTCCGCCCCCCTGACACCAAGGAGTGTTACCATAAGTAGAAAGGAATACATGACGTCTGAGCTCCGCCCCCCTGACACCAAGGAGTGTTACCATAAGTAGAAAGGAATGCATGATGTCTGAGCTCCGCCCCCCTGACACCAAGGAGTGTTACAATAAGTATAAACTAATGCATGACGTCTGAGCTCCGCCCCCTGACACCAAGGAGTGTTACAATAAGTATAAACTAATGCATGACGTCTGAGCTCCGCCCCCTGACACCAAGGAGTGTTACAATAAGTATAAACTAATGCATGACGTCTGAGCTCCGCCCCCCTGACACCAAGGAGTGTTACAATAAGTATAAACTAATGCATGACGTCTGAGCTCCGCCCCCCTGACACCAGGGAGTGTTACAATAAGTATAAACTAATGCATGATGTCTGAGCTCCGCCCCCCTGACACCAAGGAGTGTTACAATAAGTATAAACTAATGAATGACGTCTGAGCTCCGCCCCCTGACACCAAGGAGTGTTACAATAAGTATAAACTAATGCATGACGTCTGAGCTCCGCCCCCCTGACACCAAGGAGTGTTACAATAAGTATAAACTAATGCATGATGTCTGAGCTCCGCCCCCTGACACCAAGGAGTGTTACAATAAGTATAAACTAATGCATGATGTCTGAGCTCCGCCCCCTGACACCAAGGAGTGTTACCATAAGAAGAAAGGAATACATGATGTCTTAGCTCCGCCCCCTGACACCAAGGAGTGTTACCATAAGTAGAAAGGAATACATGACGTCTGAGCTCCGCCCCCCTGACACCAGGGAGTGTTACAATATGTATAAACTAATGCATGACGTCTGAGCTCCGCGTGGGGGGGGGGGGGGGGTCTGTGGGCACAGTGGCTGCATATGATGGGTACAAGTGGCTGCACGTGATGGGTACAAGTGGCTGCATATGATGGGTACAAGTGGCTGCCTATGATCGGCACAAGTGGCTGCGTTTGATGGGCTCAGTGGCTGTATATGATGGGCACAGTGGCTGTATATGATGGGCACAGTGCCTGCGTTTGATGGGCACAGTGGCTGCATATGATGGGCACAGTGGCTGCATTTGATGGGCACAGTGGCTGCATTTGATGGGCACAGTGTCTGCATTTGATGGGCACAGTGGCTGCATTTGATGGGCACAGTGTCTGCATTTGATGGGCACAGTGGCTGCATATGATGGGCACAGTGGCTGCATATGATGGGCACAGTGGCTGCATTTGATGGGCACAGTGGCTGCATTTGATGGGCACAATGTCTGCATATGATGGGCACAGTGTCTGCATATGATGGGCACAGTGGCTGCATATGATGGGCACAGTGGCTGCATATGATGGGCACAGTGGCTGCATTTGATGGGTACAGTGGCTGCATATGATGGGCACAGTGGCTGCATATGATGGGCACAGTGGCTGCATATGGTGGGCACAGTGGCTGCATTTGATGGGTACAGTGCCTGCGTTTGATGGGCACAGTGGCTGCATTTGATGGGCACAGTGGCTGCATATGATGGGGCACAATGGCTGCATATGATGGGCACAGTGGCTACATATGATGAGCACAGTGGCTGCATTTGATGGGCACAGTGGCTGCATTTGATGGGCACAGTGGCTGCATATGATGGGGCACAATGGCTGCATATGATGAGCACAGTGGCTGCGTTTGATGGGCACAATGGCTGCATTTGATGGGCACAGTGGCTGCATATGATGGGGGGTTTCAGTATTTTTCAGTTTGTTTGTGCCCCCCAAAAAATTTGGAGCACCAGCCGCCACTGTCAGTGGTAATAAAACACTTGTGGGTTTAACCAATCTTGTTTTTTTGTACAATTCTCCTTTAAGCGGGCGTGGCAAGGGGTGTGTCCTATACCTGTATACTTTTGCTGATAGGTGTCCCTCATTCCCATCTCAGAAAGTTGGGAGATGTGGGTGTTACCATAAGTATATAGAAGAGGAAATGTTCACCCAAACCATCGCTGTCCATCCCCCTACAGAAGATGCATCTCCCCCCCCATGGAGCAAATATAAAGAGACTTACATTGGAGTCACTTCCCCTTCTTCAGAAACCAAAGTGAAAGTAAGTCGGGTCGGAGGGAAGGGGGGAGGGGGGGGGGTTGCAGCATGGAAAAGCCTGATTGGCTAAGAGTGATCAGGTGATTTCCTCTCTGCGGAATAACATCATCCAGCTGTGTGCGTCTCCCCCGACTCCAGCACACCGAGCTTAGGAGAGATTATCAGCATTACAATCAATGTAAACGCTGCGTGTCGGCACATTTCTCACATTACAATCAATGTAAACGCTGCGTGTCGGCACATTTCTCACATTACAATCAATGTAAACGCTGCGTGTCGGCACATTTCTCACATTACAATCAATGTAAACGCTGCGTGTCGGCACATTTCTCACATTACAATCAATGTAAACGCTGCGCGTCGGCACATTTCTCAGCATTGTCACATCTTTTCTACCTGAAAATTTCTCTCAAAATCACAATTCTGATAGTTCTTTTTTCTGCCTCCAAAATCTCCTCTTGGAATGTGTGTATATCCAATCACTGACCCCTTTATTAGGCCCCCCTTGCTAGTAGCGGGTTGGACCCCCTTTATTAGGTTCCTCTTGCTAGTACCGGGTTGGACCCCCCTTTATTAGGTCCACCTTGCTAGTAGCGGGTTGGACCCCCTTTATTAGGCCCCCCTTGCTAGTAGCGGGTTGGACCCCCTTTATTAGGTCCCCCTTGCTAGTAGCGGGTTGGACCCCCTTTATTAGATCCCCCTTGCTAGTAGCGGGTTGGACCCCCTTTATTAGGTCCGCCTTGCTAGTAGTGGGTTGAACCCCCTTTATTAGGTCCGCCTTGCTAGTAGCGGGTCGGACCCCCTTTATTAGGTCCCCCTTGCTAGTAGCGGGTTGGACCCCCTTTATTAGGTCCTCCTTGCTAGTAGTGGGTTGGACCCCCTTTATTAGGTCCTCCTTGCTAGTAGTGGGTTGGACCCCCTTTATTAGGCCCCCCTTGCTAGTAGCGGGTTGGACCCCCTTTATTAGATCCCCCTTGCTAGTAGCGGGTTGGACCCCCTTTATTAGGTCCGCCTTGCTAGTAGTGGGTTGAACCCCCTTTATTAGGTCCCCCTTGCTAGTAGTGGGTTGGACCCCCTTTATTAGGTCCGCCTTGCTAGTAGCGGGTCAGACCCCCTTTATTAGGTCCCCCTTGCTAGTAGCGGGTTGGACCCCCTTTATTAGGTCCTCCTTGCTAGTAGTGGGTTGGACCCCCTTTATTAGGTCCTCCTTGCTAGTAGCGGATTGGACCCCCTTTATTAGGTCCCCCTTGCTAGTAGCGGTTGAACCCCCCATCATATATATATACTCATCATCATAGCGTTGAGCCCCCCTCCCCCCCATCATTCTATATACTCATTTGCTCTCAAATTACTATGAAAACTACTAAGAATACGAAGTCATTTCTGAGGGTCGGTGACTCTGCCGGGAACCAAAGTCTAGACGAATTTCCTCTTCCTTCCCTTTTATTTTGCCGTTATTTCGATCTGTTTTGTAATATCTTTTCTGTAAATATTTTGTTGCACTTGTTCAGTTTTCTTTTCATTGAAGTGATATTTGGAGATCATTGAGCTGAATCTCTGAATGTTCTAATGAGAGATGAGAGAACTTTTCCTGTGTGAAGCGCTATGGGGCGTGTTATAACTCTGTTACCTTCCTATCCAGTGTGGCAGCGAGAGATACCGACATTTAGGTCAGAATTGAAGCAGCAAATGCTGTGAATGGTGGTGGTGGGGGGGAGGGGTCTCCGGTAAAACATTTGGTGGCAGCTACTTTGTGTGTGTAAAAGGCTAATTTCTCAGTTAATCTGCCCCAGTGACAATCGCTCTGCTGCTGTTGCTTAGATTTAGAGGAAGTGAAGGAGAATTTAACAGGACTTTTCAGGTGCGATATATCAATTAACAACAGAATCTCAAAAAATGCAAAATTTATTAGAAAATAATATTGAAATTTTGTAACAATAAAACCATACACAATCATGACCCAATTCTTATGCCCCTTGATGTGATAGCGGCATTATGATACAGAATCCTGACCTTTTTCGCCCTCTGGGCTTCTTCAGGGGATGTCCTCTCCGCTAAGGGTCATGGTACTCCAGAGATTATACATGTGTAGCTCAAATGTATGATCTGAACTAATCACAAGATGTTCTCTTGTACTGTCAAACCAAAACAGACCGTGTGTGACCACAGGAGATAGCAAGGGACCAGAAATATTTACTACCGAAGATGACCACATGGCCCCTGTATATCTCCTGTAGTCACACATGGTCTGTTTCGGATTGACAGTACTGAGAACATCTTGTAATTCGTTCAGATCATAAATTTAAGCTACATATGTATAATCGCTGGAGCACCATCACCCTTAGCGGATAAGACATCCATCTGAAGAAGCCCAGAGGGTGAAACATGTCGGGATTTCGTATCATAATGTGGCTATCACATCAAGGACCAAAAGAATTGGGTGATGATTGTATATAGTTTTATGGCTACAACATTTTTACCTAATTTTCTAATAAACTTTGGATTTTTATCCCCCTTAAAACAAAATTGAAATGCCAAAAGCAGAATTTTGCAACTTTGACACGTGTTCGTAAAACCGTACAGATCATCACAGCGACTTTGTGCATCCAGGCGGATTGTACCGGGTTTTTTCAGGACAAATTGGGTTTGTATTTGGTGATAAATAGTTATGGATTTCTCCTGATTTTTTTTTTTTTTATCAAAGAAAAACTGGCACAAAATAGTAAAAAAAAAAATATTTGTTTTTAAATTTAGCTTTATATATTTCTTGTTACTACCAAAGAACAACTCAAAATAAAATTCTCGTGATGATTGAAAACAATACAACATCTGTGTATGTTATTTGTTCTTTGTACTTGTAGTACAAGCCAGAAGCAATAGTGTGCATTTATTTTTTTTAATTTTTATTTTTTTGTCCTACCTAAAACACACCGACACTGATGCTAATTAAAGAAAAAAAAAAAAAAACTCCTACCCAAAATATACTGACCCTGACCTTTGACCCTTACTTGACCCCAAAAACTAACCCTAGGCACTGACCTACATCAAACCCTGATCTAGGTATTTTTTCTTTCTTTATTTTTTTATTTATTCTTAATTTTTTTTACAAAACACTTTTTCCCCCCTTTCTGCACGGAAAGAGAAAGATACATTGTATCTTTCCTCTTCATTCAGGTAAAGGAAAAAAAAAATACGGGGGGCAGGCCGATCAGTTTTTTTTTTTTTTGAAAGCCCATGGCGTGTGAAACACACCCAAAAACTTCACCCGGTGCCCAAAAAAATGTGCGCACACATAAAGAGTGAAACACAAAAACATGCAAACGGGTGTACACAAGTCCTCCAAAATCAGAGGGCCTTGCCCTGATCCCCCCGGGGCATGAGGCTCCAGACGGGGACTGGGGTACTTTACACTTGGGTCCATCTGGCCCAAAACCAGACGGAACCCCCGTTCTCTGGAGGGTTTGCCGAAACAGACCCACCCAAGTCCTTGGTGGGGCTCCCCCCGAATGGAGACCCCATGAGAGAAGGTGAACCAAGCCAGAAGGCCATGTCCACCCCCCTCCCAAGACTTTCAGGGCAGGCCCGAGGACCTACACCCTACCAGTCACATGTGCAAAAAAAGGTGTCCAAACATAACAATACAAAAAGTGACAAAACAAAGGGGATTAAATAAAAGAAAGTGGCGGGAGAAGGAAGTGGAGAGGAGAGTGAAAAGTGGTCATTGTGTCCCCCACGGGATCACTGTGGTAGTCAATCAGAAGGCTATCACATCAATCAAAGTGACCCGGATTTGGGAGATCCGGGTCCCGATTGTTGGTACAGGCGGTCCGGGGCTCTTGGTGGGACCCCAGTCTCTGTGCTGGGAGATCGTTGTGCGGTGCCGCTCCCTGAACAAAGGGAAATAACATATATGCGGCCCCATGGAAAAAAAAAAAGCCCACTTCCGTGAGGCGTAACTAGAATCTTCAGGGCCCCGGTGCAAGAAACCATGAAGGGCCCCCACCAGTGGCGTTGCTAGGTCTACAAAAGATCTCGGGCTAGAGCCCATAGCAGCTAAGTAAGGAAAGTCATACACTTTGGCGGGCATACACATATATATAATATATATGTGTATGTACATATCTGAATGCGGATCCCCCACTTACATCAGGGTCCCCAGAGAGCCCCCCCTTACATCAGGGTCCTTAGAGAGCCTCCCCGTATATTAGGGTCCCCAGAGAGCCTCCCTCCGTACATAAGGGTCCCCAGGGGCCCCCCTCCTTACATAAGGGTCCCCAGGGACCCCCCCCTTACATTAGGGTTCCCAGGGAGCCCCTCCTTACATCAGGGTCCCCAGAGATCCTCCCCTTACATCAGGGTCCCCAGAGATCCTCCCCTTACATCAGGGTCCCCAGAGAGCCTCCCCCTTACATCAGGGTCCCCAGAGAGCCCCCCTTACATCAGGGTCCCCAGAGAGCCTCCCCTTACATCAGGGTCCCCAGAGAGCCTCCCCTTACATCAGGGTCCCCAGAGAGCCCCTCCTTACATTAATGTCCCCAGAAACCCCCCCCCCCTACATCAGGGTCCCCAGACTGCTGCCCCCCCCCCTTCAAGAGGTTTCCCATGTACCTGGCTGGTGGAGGTGGGAGGCGGTGATCAGCAGCTCTATGGTGTCCACAGGCAGGGGAATCTCCATGAGGCTTGTAGTTCTTCTCCCAAGTGTATACAGTGGAGAGGGGAGGGGCCTCTGACCCGGGCACCTATCAGCAGCACAAGCAGAGCGACTCACTGAAACTGATACCTGCCCGGGCCCCTCCCCTCTTCTCTCCACTGTATACACTGACACTCGGGAAGAACTACAAGCTGCAGGGAGATCCCACCACTCACAGGAACAATAGAGCTGCCGATCGCTGCCTCCCACCTCCCCCCACTGCATTCCAAACGGCAAGCCAAAGGTGCAGGGAGAAATGCCGGGTCTTGGGCCCCCCCACAGCGGCAGAATGGCAGGGCCCAGCAGCGACCCCTATAGTTCCGCCACTGCCACTTCCGTGAGGCCGCATGTATGTGTTACGTCAGCGTGAAGGGGTTAATGAAAAGTCCCATGAAATTCTCCTTCACTTCTTCTAAATACGAAGGAATGTGCTGCTAAATGACGATCCCCCCACAGTAGTCCATACTGTTCCATAGATTGTTGTGAGCTGGAAAATTTCTGCTTGGAAGCTGCATGATGTCCTACATCACCACCCGAGGTCCTCAGACCACCGACAGAAGAACGTGGGGGGTGAACGGGGCACTGCAGCAATATCTACATGAGTGGAATGTTCAAGGTGCACCTTAAATCATTCATAAAAGAAATTCTCAAAACCCAAATTGCTACAAAAGACACGTTTAGTGGACACAGTAACATGGATGAAGCCTACAACCCAATGAGGACATTTGTGAGGTCCGGGATCTAACTTTTGTCAGGTCGAATATTTTCCAGCTGTAGTTTGTGGAGTTCAGCTAGGAAGTGGAGACAAAGTTCCGAGGGCGGTGGTGGGATTTAACATGGGCCAAAAATGTCCCCGTCCTCACAAAGCCCATCCCGCACTCGGCACAGAAGAAACGTTTCTCCACCCGGTGAATCTTCTGGTGCCGGGTGAGGACGGAGCGGCTGACGTAACTTTTGCCGCATTCCTGGCAGACGTGCGGCTTCAGTCCGGTGTGGCTCCTCTGGTGCTTGACCAGGTCGGAGCTGCTGATGAAGCATTTGCCGCATTCAGAACAAGGATAAGGCCTTTCCCCCGTGTGAATCCTCTGATGGATCACCATCTCTGAACGCGTCAGGAAACTCTTCCCGCACTCGGAGCAGATAAACTGTTTGTCGCCGATGTGCATTTTCTTGTGCCGGAAGAAGTGAGAACTGGAGGAGAAGAATTTCCCGCACTCGGGGCAGGAATATGGCTTGAGTCCGGTGTGGGACCTGCTGTGTTTGGTCAGATCTGACCTGCTGGTGAAGCACTTCCCGCACTCGGTGCATGTGTACGGTTTCTGTCCCGTATGGATCCTGTGGTGCATGGTTAAGGTGGACTGTTGGCTGAAGTATTTCCCACACTCTGAGCACTGGAAAGGTTTCTCTCCCGAGTGAACCCGGCTGTGCTGAATAAGATCTGCATTACTCCGGCAAGATTTCCCGCACTTGGTGCAGGAAAACGGCTTTCCATTCACCACATTGTGACCGGGTTTCTGGAGGATTTCTCTCTGTCCTTTTTCTCTGTCATCTCCCTGAGGGCCAACAACGTTCCACTTAAAGCAAACTGTCTCTCCTTCCGTGAATTCTCCTTCCAAGGAGGCCTCCTGAGGAATAAGAGCTGATGGACATTGTGTGGGAACATCAGGTTCTTCTAGAGGTCCTTCATCGGAAACTAAGAGTTCCTCCTTAACCTGAGTAGGTGGATGGTGTGTAAAGACATGGAGGTGTAGGAGATCTCCAGCCATCGAGACCTCGGTGTGTAGAAGACTTCCCTCCTCAGATAAGAGAGGACTCTCCATAATAGGACTCATTACCGGTTCGCCTTGACTCGAGTCTGGTTCCTCCTTGATCCCAACAGATACATGCTGGGTGCGGTCTGTTGGGGGAGGGAAGTCAGCGTGGAGAGGGTTCCATTCTTCCAAGGGCTCTTCTTTACAGAATGAAGATCGCTCAGCAGGTGTTGCTTCTTCAGGAGGATCTGCAGGAAGGAGATAGTTGGGTGAATGAGGAGGAACATTTTCTATGTCTATGTGAAGGTTCTCATGTATCCAGGTCATGATATAGCTAGTCGTAGTCGGTGACATTCACCAGAACTTCTTCTGTAATGCTGAAGACGTTTCGCCACTCATCCAATCGTCTTCCTCAGATGTAATTAGAGCCGAAGAAGCTTGTTGGATGAGTGTTGAGATGTCTGACCAACTACAAGATATTCATGACTACTGGAGCAAAGGAGAATCTCGACTTTTCTGGCATCTTGTGGAATAAGGATTTACAGTTGGAGAAGTTTGGCCTTCAAATTTGTTTTTATCTCCCGAGAGGGCCGACACAACCCAAGTGGGTTAGATACCACCACCAGAATTTCCATTCCCACCCGACTCTTGTCACCATACAAATTTATGGAGTCGTCTTCCCCTAATCAATGAGACCTTTGTGTATGTTCATGACATGTATATAAAGGGTGATAACTTTCCATGTATGTACAGAGAGACCCTTACCCCAAGACGAGAGGGACTGCCGATCATCCATCACATCTCCTTCCAGACCTCCCTGTAGAGAGACAGACAATTACATCCTGACACCTTATAGGAACCTGACACACACAATGATACAGTCACCATCCAGACACATCCCTTGTCTGTTACTGGATAATGTCCCAGAATTCCCAGAATCCTCCTCACCTCTCCTGTCAGCAGATGGACCATCATGGTGGTCAGTTCCAGGATCTTCTGCTCTTTGTTCCTCTCAGGTATGGGAGAAGGAGGGGGAGGCACCATGGTGGGGCTCTGGGTCCTGCTCCATCCTCCTGAGATTGGCTCCCCACTAGACTTCTTCACTACAACATAATCCTACAGATCAGGAGAAAGATAAACCGATATCAATCATCTGACATCATCTAAATGTCTACAATAAGAACATGGTCTACTGACCAGACTAGACAAGAGTGATGTCATGTGACCTCCCAGAATCCTCCTCACCTCTCCGGTCAGGTCTGTGTTTTATTAATAGAGATAAGAGTGATGTCATGTGACCTCCCAGAATCCTCCTCACCTCTCCGGTCAGGTCTGTGTTTTATTAATAGAGATAAGAGTGATGTCATGTGACCTCCCAGAATCCTCCTCACCTCTCCGGTCAGGTCTGTGTTTTATTAATAGAGATAAGAGTGATGTCATGTGACCTCCCAGAATCCTCCTCACCTCTCTGGTCAGGTCAGGTCTGTGTTTTATTAATAGAGATAAGAGTGATACCTCCCAGAATCCTCCTCACCTCTCCGGTCAGGTCTGTGTTTTATTAATAGAGATAAGAGTGATGTCATGTGACCTCCCAGAATCCTCCTCACCTCTCCGGTCAGCAGGTAGATGATCTCCAGGGTGAGGTCTAGTATCCTCTCAGCCATGGTGTTCGCCATCTTTGTTCAGATCTTCGGAGGTGGCAATGCTCGGCTCAGCTCTACACAAAGGAAGATAAATAGAGGTATGAACTTTATCTCCAGGAGGCTCTGTCTGCATGGAGTGTGAATGATCTCAAATGTTTGTAGGAAAAGTCTCCAGTCCTCCTAAACACATAATTCTAACTCTAAATCTAATATAAAACCTGAGCCAATAGCACACCATATAACCCAACCCACAGGAAGAGTCCCCGACTCTTATCCTTGACTAATACTTAAAGCTTAATCTCAGGCCCCATCCCCTACTGGTTGGAAATGAGCAAGAAGAGCGGCTTCAGAAGGTCACCACAACTGTCATTCGTATCTAAGGAAGCAGCAGGTGCTGTTGTCCACCGTATCCTTAGCAACCAACGTCATCACATGACCCCATTCATTTACTGGCCAGGAACCCCCCTATCTGTGTAAACAAAAAGGGCAGGGATACCTCCCACATCATTGTCCACATATTGTCACATGACCATATTTGGTCAATGGCAACACCTAGGGAGACCCCCTCTATTTTGTGTTATTTTATCGGCGGGGCCTGACAGAGGTCATTCGGCAGGAGAAGTCATGCAGAGAAGTCACGTGTGTTGGTCTGGTGAGGTTTCTTTTTCTGTCAGCGAGCGTTGGACATCATTCATTGTGATTGATGTGCAGCTACAAAATTGAACCCACTGACCCCCAAAACCACCAGGCCAGGGTTGTGCGGAAGAGGCCCTTGCTTTCATCAACATGGGGACAAGGTGCTTTGTCATGGGGGGTGGTCTCCCTGGCAATGCACCCCCCATGTTGAGGGCATGTGGCCTGGTATGGTTCAGGATGGGGCAATATGCTCCTTTCACCCCTTTCCTGGTCTGCCAGGCTGCATGCTTGGATAAGGGTCTGGTATACGTTTTTATGGGGACCCCACTTTTTTTTCTTGTTTTTGTATGGGATTCCCCGTTATAAATCATACTGGGCACTAAGGATCTGGTATGGTATTCAAAGGGGGAACCCCACTTTTTTTTGCGTAAGGTCCACCTAGACATCTATACCAGGGACTCATCATGGATAAGGGTCTGATATGTATTTTTAGGGGGCACCCCAGTTTTTTGGCAGATTTTTTGGTGTGAGATCCACATTAACATCTATACAGGACCCTCATCCAGGATAAGGGTCTGGTATGTAATTCAAAGGGGGAACACCACTTATTTTTTTTGCGTAAGGTCCACTTAGACATTCATACCAGGAACTCATCTTGGATAAGGGTCTGATATGTATTTTTAGGGGGAACCCCAAGGTTTATTTTTGGTGTGAGGTCCTCATTAACATCTATACAGGACCCTCATCCCAGATAAAAGTCTGGTATGGCATTCAAAGGGGGGACCTCACTTTTTTTTGCGTGGGGTCCACCTTGACATCTATATCAGGGACTGATCATGGATAAAGGTCTGATAAGTATTTTTAGGGGGCACCCCAGTTTTTTGGGGTTTTTTTTGGTGTGAGATCCACATTAACATCTATACAGGACCATCATCCAGGATAAGGGTCTGGTATGGAATTCAAAGGGGGAACACCACTTATTTTTTTGCGTAAGGTCCACTTAGACATCCATACCAGGGACTCATCTTGGATAAGGGTCTGATATGTATTTTTAGGGGGAACCCTAGGGCTTATTTTTGGTGTGAGGTCCAAAAATGAAATCTATAGAGGACCCTCATCCCAGATAAAAGTCTGGTATGGCATTCAAAGGGGGGACCTCACTTTTTTTTTTGCGTGGGGTCCACCTAGACATCCATACCAGGGACTCATCTTGGATAAAGGTCTGATATGTATTTTTAGGGGGAACCCCAGTTTTTTTGGGTGAGAGCCACATTAACATCTATACAGGACACTCATCCAGGATAAGGGTCTGGTATGGAACTCAAAGGGGGTACACCACTTATTTTTTTGCGTAAGGTCCACTTTGACATCCATACCAGGGACTCATCATGGATAAAGGTCTGATATGTATTTTTAGGGGGGACCCCAGGGCTTATTTTTGGTGTGAGGTCCTCACTGACATCTATACAGGACCCTCATCCCAGATAAAAGTCTGGTATGGCATTCAAAGGGGGGACCTCACTTTTTTTTTGTGGGGTCCACCTAGACATCCATACCAGGGACTGATCATGGATAAAAGGTCTGATATGTATTTTTAGGTTTTTTTTGGGGGGGTGTGAGGTCCTCACTAACATCTATACAGGACCCTCATCCCAGATAAGGGTCTGATATAGGTGAGGGGAATCCAACAAAAGTAACTGTAATTTACCAGCAACTTAGACCGATTGTTATTTGTAAGGCTCCGGGGGGGGGGAGAGATTTAAGGTTCAGATAATCCCCCTGTTTCCACACCCTCAAAACTGCCGGGTCAGGGTTTTTGGGGAGAGACCCTTGTGGAGGTCATGTGGTCTGATATGCAGGGGCTGGGCCGGGTGGAAATTTCCCCCCAGGCAACTTAACTTATATTCAAAATGTCCGCTTTCATGGCCGCCGTCTGTTGACATTTTTTTTTTTTTGCTAATGCAGGAGGTCGACCACGGCGGCCGCCGATTGGCTGTGTTGCTCCCGCGCTGCATTCTGGGGGAGTTGTAGTCCGGACCGTGCTCAAGCTCCTGGTGGCGATGGGTGAAGGGAACCAGGCTCCCTTCTTGAGTCCCCCCCCCCAGATCGGAGATGGTGCAGTCCCAGCAGCGGCAGTACATGTGGGCGGGGCAGTAAGAAGCTCACACTGCAGAATCGATCATTGGGTCCCTCCCAGCACACAGCAGAGACCTCCCCCAGGGCGGAGTGAAGATGTGTACAGCACGGATGGGAGGCTGGATCCTCTGCTACTGTTATGCCCCTGTACACACGGAGAAAGTGCGATCGGATTGTGTTGTCAGAAATTCCGATCGTGTGTGGGCTCCATCGGACTTTTTCCGTCAGAATTTCCGACACACAAAAGTTTGAGAGCAGGATATAAAATTTTCCGACAAAGAATTAAAATTAAATTAAAATTAAAATTAAATGAAATTAAAAAGTTTAAATTCTGATCGTGTGTACACAAATCTGACGCACAAAGTGCCACGCATGCTCAGAATAAATAAAGAGATGAAAGCTATTGGCTACTGCCCCGTTTATAGTCCCAATGTACGTGTTTTACGTCACCGCGTTCAGAATGATTGGATTATCCGACAACTTTGTGTGACCGTGTGTATGCAAGACAAGTTTGAGCCAACATCCGAAGGAAAAAAAACATGGATTTTGTTGTTGGAATGTCCGATCGTGTGTACAGGGCATAAGACCCCTTTCACACTGGGGCGGTTTGCAGGCGCTATTGCGCTAAAAATAGCGCCTGCAAACTAGAGCTGCACAATGAATCGTTAAAAAATCGAGATCTCGATTCACCCCCCCTGATGATCTCTCCTGCTGAGTTGTCAGATTCTTTCATTATTTCATTCTTTCACTATGGAGGAATTCAGGGCCTTCAGAGATCTCATCCTCTTATTGGAGGAGAATGAGAGGTCCGAGTCCCCAACAACTTCGACTGACACGACCACTCTGCCAGTGCCAAAACCCAAAAAATTCAAACCCAAGTCCAAAAAATTTCCAGACCTCACGAGTAATCCACACATTTGGGCATTCCTTACAGCCGCCACAAGTGACCTAAGGCGACTGACACTAGATCCACTACCAAAAAAATCTACGATCTGACCAACTACAATCTCTAAGAAAACTACGTAACTGCCCTGACCTGATTATTAAACAGTCAGACAAAGGGGGCAATATTGTGTTGATGACTGAACAACAATATATCAAAATGTGTCTCAATATTCTAAAAAATAAAACGTGGTATCGCAGAATCACTGCAAGTGTCAGTCACCGTTTTGCTAACGAATACAAATCACTTATAGGGGAGGCATACTACACGGGTTTGATAGATCAGGACACCTACAACTTTTTGGACAACAAATTTCCTTGCATGGCTACATTCTACGCGTTACCAAAGGTCCATAAGAACCTGAAAGCCCCCCCTGGTCGACCCATCGTGTCGGCAATAGGCTCATTGACAGAAAGTGCAAGTAAATTTGTTGATTTCTTTCTGACTCCCCATGTTCTGCGATTACCTTCGTATGTTCGGGATACCCTAGACCTCCTTAAACAGATTGAGGGGGTGACGGTCCCTCCCGATGCCCTGCTTGTGACTCTGGATGTGGAGGCTTTGTACTCCAGCATCCCTCACGAGCAGGGTGTCGGGACGGTCCGCTCCTTCCTCATGGGAGGAAGATCATCATTTATGGCCTTTTAATGATTTTGTGTTGAGACTACTTCTTTTCATATTGACACACAATTGTTTCCTGTTCAATGGTTCCCACTACCTCCAGGTACAGGGCGTGGCCATGGGCACATGCTGTGCCCCGGCCTACGCCAACCTGTACCTGGGGGGGTGGGAACGTTATGTCTTCTCAAGTGAGAAACTCAGTAGCCACACCAATGAGGTGTTGATATGGCTAAGATACATCGATGATATTTTCATCATTTGGACCGGGTCTCAACAAACATTGGCTTCTTTTGTAGATCATCTAAATAACAATACGTTTAATTTAAAGTTCACTTATAATAGTGATATACACAAAATCTCTTTTTTAGATCTAACGATCTACAAAGACGCCAATTTGTGTTTGGCTACTACACTTTACCGCAAAGAGACGGCAGGGAACACAATACTGCATGCCTCTAGTGCCCACCCTTTCACCTTGGTACAAAGTATCCCCTATGCACAGTACATCCGTCTTAGGAGGAACTGTACTACTGGACAATAATTTTAAACATCATGCGGACTTACTGAGGGAACGTCTCCTCAAAACGGGGATACTCCAAGTCCCTACGCCTTTAACAAAGCCTGTGACCAATCTAGAAATGCACTCCTTTTTTCCAATGAACCTAGGGGGGAGGAACATTCAACGACTAAATTTATTACACAATACTCGCACCAACAGTACCAACTACGCAATATATTGCAGCAACACTGGCATATTTTATCTGAGGATCCCATCCTAAAGAAATATGTCAGTGACCACCCTGAGATCGTTTTTAAAAAAGCACCATCTCTGCGTGACAAGCTGACTGGGAGCCATTTTGCACCCTCACAGGCTCAAACGACCAATAGAATGGGTATATACACCCGTGGACACTGCTCTTTTTGCCCCTGGGTATCTACAGGCTTTAAATTCCAATTGCCCAACGGTGAGACATTCTGTCCACGCTTTTGGGCTGACTGTAACACCCAAGGTGTAATATACTTGATGACGTGTAGATGTGGGATATTCTATGTGGGTAAGACCATCCGCCACCTATGGCAAAGGATACGTGACCACGTATATTACTCAGCAAATGGGAAGATGCTCAGTTCCATCAGTAGGCATCTCGATTTATGCCACAAAATTTGACACCTCTGTTGCGAGCTTTATTGTCCTAGCAGTAATATCTCAAGACCCAAGGGGGGGTGACTGGGACAGGAGGATACTCCAACAAGAGGCCAAGTGGATTGAACACCTGAATGCCACACGGTGGCCAGGCATTAACGAAGTACAATCCTATAAATCCTTTGTTGGATAAAAAAATTGAAGGTTGATCTATATGATAACCCAGTGTTTCTCAACTCCAGTCCTCAAGGCGCCCCAACAGGTCAGGTTTTCAGGATTTCCTTCAGATTAAACAGCTGTGGTAACTACTAAGGCAGTGAAACTGATCAAATCACCTGTGCAAAGTAATGGAGAGCCTGAAAACATGACCTGTTGGGGCGCCTTGAGGACTGGAGTTGAGAAACACTGTGATAACCAACTAAGGTCCAATGATCTATAGCAACTAGTTAACACGCAGTTTATCATAGTCTATTTTTCTTAGAATTTCGTACCATCAATCCACTGGCCTCCTCCCCTCCCTTCTCTGGGTTAGGAGATCCCCATGTCCCTTGCTCCGCCCATTGCAGGTACTCCTGTAGTTTAACACAGTCTATTATACCCCCTGCTAGTATAATGTATAGATATATAGTGATTTCGCCGAGTTAAAGTATTGTGTAGTTGCAGGAAAATCGCAAATTTGTAATCACACTGTTATTTGCAAAATGTATATGCATATTGTTTATTTTTTACCAGCATTAATTATGGGTATGCATTTGTGATTTGTACCACCATGAATGAATTTATTCTCTTCATGGGAATTAACATTCTAATCATGTATACTGGCCTCGCGCCTCAGGCCTGTTATAAGTACTGAGGTAAGCTGACCCCGGGACCCTATCGACTTGCTGGTGTCTGGATCACATGTGCGGCTGGGTAGCCGCATTCTGCCCTCCCCTTCCCCCTTTAGGGGATGGTGTCTGCGGCGTTTGGTCCAGATCTATCCCTCTCCCCCTGGATTTACAATGTACATTTCTTAATATGTGCATTGATATCTCCAGCCTCACTCCATCTGTTGGTCCTGGCCTTTACAGCGCTTTACACGCTGTACCTAGGAGGAACCACTGGGGGGAGCTCACAGATTTGCCACCTATAGGACTGCTCTCCCTCCTCGCATCGTTTTACATGACAAGAGGCCTTACTGACCACTGCGCACGTGCGATGGGATGTGAGTGCGCGCGCAGCTCCGTTCGGCCGAATCAGGTGATGCACGGCTTGCACACCTGATTGGGGCGTGTACTTAAGGCTGTCAGCAACAGCCTTGTACCACGCCACTACCTTCCATGGCGCTCTGATGCCTGGTGCGTTACCTCTGAACACCACAAGCTGTCTGGTAAGATTATGCTGGGTTCATACAAACTTAACTAAACGCTTTGTAGTTGTAGTCTGCCTGTGCAAGTAGATGGAATCTTTGATGTCCCCCCCCCTTTCCCTTCCTCCCCCCTCTCCCTGTTTTTCCTTTTCCCTCCTTTCCCCCCCCCTTTTTTCTAATTCCCCCCCCCCATTGTCCCCCTTCCCCCCCCCCTCTCCCTGTTTTTCCTTTTCCCTCCCCCCCCCCCTTTTTTTCTAATTCCCCCCCCATTGTCCCCCCTCCCCCCCCCTTTCCCTTCCTCCCCCCTCTCCCCGTTTTTCCTTTTCCCTCCTTTCCCCCCCTCCTTTTTTTCTAATTCCCCCCCCCATTGTCCCCCCTCCCCCCCCTTTTTTCCCCCGCCCCCTTTCCCTCCCTCCCCCCTCTCCCCGTTTTTCCTTTTCCCTCCTTCCCCCCCCTTTTTATCTAATCCCCCCCCCCCCATTGTCCCCCTTCCCCCCCCCTTTTTTCCCCAGCCCCCTTTCCCTCCCCCCCATTGGTTTTCCTCCCCCTTCCTTTCTTTCCCTCCCCTTGCCTTTTGTCCTCCCCCCCTGACTCCCACCCCCCATCTAACTGTGCCCTGTGCTCTTTCCCACATATGAATGTACAGTCCCAGTCTTACCACATATATACAGCGGTCATTATCCTTTTTGGGACAGCTGGGACTCTCTAGCTCACTACCCCTCTTGAGTCTATCGGTGGTATGATTCTTTCTACCAGACACGTCCCAGCATGTGATCACATGTCAGCGCATGCGTGTTGAATCTTGGGCCCTTGGGATTGCTCCCTCACGGTACTCAGTGGTTTTGATTGAGACGCATTATTTAAAAAATCCTTATGTAAAAATGATACTAATATGCTACTTTATGTTTTTTGGTGTGTGTCTTTCTTTATTGTTCCCCATTACAGGTAACCCAAACAAGCTCCTGAAGAAGCATTCAAATTTGCGAAACATGTAGAGCCTTACCGAGCCATATCAGTTTGAGGTCATTTAGTGGGAACGGAGGGGGTGTATCCCTTCTTTTGGTATAGGGGCTATCCCCCGATCCGTTCTCACATATTTATGTGGTGACATACATTACCAGTTCCCACAATGTATTGCGATTTTTTTTAGAAAATGTTTATGTCTATGTGATTCTTTTTAAATTTTCGTATAAATAAAAGTTTACATTGATTTTTATGATTGGTGCCTACAAAGTCCATTTGTTTCGTTCTCCTGGGTATATTATTCCCCCCCCCCCCCCCCCCTCTTTTAAGATTCTTTCATATAAACAAGTGGAGAGACTTATCTGCTCACTCAGCTGTCAAAATAAAACATCCAGGCAGTCTGCCAAGTTTAGAACTTGAAACATTGTAACTAAACTTCCTTCTTAGATCAAAGGGAAAGAACTTCTGTGTAAATAATCCGGGCAGTCTGCCAAGTTTTCAACAAGGTGTAAATTCAGGAAGTTTAACCACTTAAAGTCTAAATCTTTTTCTGACGCTTCTTCAGTTAAAATCAATATTTTTTGCTAGAAAATTACTTGGAACCCCCAAACATTATATATATTTTAGCAGAGACCCCGGGGAATAAAATGGCGGTTGCTGCAATATTTTTTGTCGCACTGTATTTGCCCAGCCGTCTTTCAAATGCAATTTTTTGGGAAAAAATACACTTCAATGAATAAAAAAAAAAAAAAAAACAGTAAATATAGCTCAATTTTTTTTTGTATTAATGTGAAAGATGACGTTACCCTGCGAGAATCGCGATCGATCTTCTAAGCAACAAAAATCGTGATTCTCATTTTAGCCGGAATCGTGGAGCTCCACTGCAAACCGACCTGAAAGTGGCGCTGCCGTGTCTCCGGTGTGAAGAGCCCCCCGGGGGGGGGGGGTTTATCACACCGGAGCGGTGCGCTGGCAGGGCGGGAAAAAAGGTCCTGCCGGCCGCATCTTTGGAGCGGTGAGTTTACCCCTCCTCCACCGCGCCTTGTCCATTGAAAGCAATGGGGCACCGCGGATATAGCGCCGGCAAAGCGCTTCTGTAGAGGCACTTTGCGGTAGTTTTTAACCCTTTTTCAGCCGCTAGCGGGGGGTAAAACCGCCCGCTGCTAGCGACCAAATACCGCCGCTGAAAATATTGGCGCTTTACCCCTGCCCCCGCATGAAAGGGGCCGGAGTCTCCACTGCCCTCCATACTGTGATGTCAACCTGATTCTTACTTTTCTGTGCAGGTGAAAGTGAAAGTGAAAGTGAAGAACAGGTGAGGAATTCTTGTGACATTTCAGGTGCTCCATCGATGTCATCCACATACACATGAGAGATGCACAATCAATCGTTAGGAATCGTTATGGCGATCTTCACTAAAGTGTTTGTTTCTATGCAGAGAATTCTCTCAGCTCTTCTGAAGCCGACAGAAGAAAGGAAGAGAAAATCCGTCTGTCTGCCGAGAATCACAACGATCTTCATGAATGGAACTGAAGTATCAACATTGTAACAATTTATCTATGGAAAAGACTTCAGGGGGGGGGGGGGGAGTGAAAAAAAGTTTAACCCCCTAAACACTGAACCTTCACTGACATTTGTTGGTTTCAAGTTAAAATCTTTATTTTTTTTTGCTAGAAAATGATTCAGAACCCCAAATATTATATATATATTTAGTAGAGACCTTAGAGAATAAAATGGTGGTTGTTGCAATAGGGGAGGGGGAGATGGGAGGGGAGGGGAGATGGGAGGGAGAGGAGAAGGGGAGGGGAGATGGGAGGGAGAGAGGGGAGGGGAGGGGAGATGGGAGGGGAGATGGGGAGGGGAGATGGGAGGGGGATGGGAGGGGGAGATGGGAGGGGGAGATGGGAGGGGAGATGGGAGGGGGAGATGGGAGGGGGAGATGGGAGGGGAGGGGGAGAGGGGAGGGGAGATGAGAGGGGACATGGGAGGGGGAGATGGGAGGGGACATGGGAGGGGAGATGGGAGGGGACATGGGAGGGGAGGGAGGGGAGATGGGAGGGGAGGGGAGATGGGAGGGGAGATGGGAGGGGAGGGAGGGGGAGATGGGAGGGGGAGATGGGAGGGGGAGGATGG
>JBBDGP010003621.1:642500-660317 GCA_037952835.1 Lithobates septentrionalis
ACCCGCCCTCTTTTCCAAGGGTGGGGGGGGGATGTTTTGAAGTGGGATCTGTATAACGTGTGTTTTTTTTAATACATTATGACAATATTACATATTTGTAATTTTCTTTAATATACTTTCATGACATATGTAAACAGCTTTTTTGTACCAATGTTTTTACACTCAATAAAAGTTTGTAAACAAAAAAAGATTCATTTCCTGGTTGGAACCTGAAGACGGAGCCGTGTCTCGTTTTTGGGGTGGATTATTTGTACGGGTTCCTTGTTCGGCTGATTGGAGGGTTCGGTAGCTGCCTTTGTGTTTTGGGTATGAAATGTCCTAAACGACTTTAACCCCTTTCATACTCGGGGTGTCGTTACAGCCTCATATGTATAATTAGTCCCTTATCCTCGCCGGGGTGACCCATACAAACGGCTGGAAAAACTTCAACAATCTTACATTGACTACTGTGTTACATACAAGTCCAGAAAAATAACTATTGTTTACATTTAACATAAGGGAACCTGGATCTTTATTAACCCCGTACAATCATCAGAAAAATACTTACAATTCTTTAAAATGTTTTTTCTAAGAAATTCCTTTGCTAAAATATATGTGTGCACACACATGCACACGCTACCCATCCATATGTGTCTACACATGTTATAGGGGAAGATCTTTGCCACAAATCAATTCTTTCATTTAACAGTAAATGCAGGGAGGGAATACTTAGTGCTCCTAATAGGCATGTTGAATATACTGAATGTTTGAAAACAGTCAAAAGAAAAAAGAAACAAAAAAATTTGAAATAAAAAAAACTAAAATAAAAAAACATGAATACACAAAAGTAGAAATAAGAAGAAATAAGAATAAAAATGAATAAAAATAAAAAAAATATATAAAATAAAATACAGAAAAAAATAATAAAAAATAAACATAAGGATGGGGAATAATAAAATAATATAATAATAGAAAAATGAAAAAAAATGTAAAAAAAAAAAAAAAATAGAAAAGAATGGAGAAAATGTAAATAATATAAAAAAATGTGAAAGTCAAAACTCAGCCGCACGCCGACGAACGGGACCAACAGAGACCCTTACCACTTCATACAAACCACTGGAGAAGCTTGGTGCCAGTATAGGGGCACCGGAAACATGTGAGTTGCACAACTTTTATCTAATCTTTTAATAAATGGTCAAAACATATTGTGCTACGAAGGCTGTTTGTTTTTCATGAGGACATATTCATATACCAAGCGGCAGCTGCGAGTGGATTGGTTATCCCTTAAATGAACCGAGGGCTTGAATGTATTTAAATTCTGGTCAATCCTTAAGCGGTGGTGGATTTGGCACTGAAAGTCACATTTTAACAAATAAGGAGGAGCACCGCAGCAGCACAATTAATGGTGGAGAAGCTACAGCTTTACTATCACAAGTGGATAGAAACCTATTAACACAAGTGGATATATATTGCACTTTATAATCTGTATACGTTTTTTTTATTGATGAATTTGAGTGGTGATATGAAGAGTCATGTAAAATCACATATGTATATGTAAATAATTGACTTGAAAGGTAGCGCAGTCTGCACCTCATACACATAGATTTTGCACAATTCTTTCACAGTTGGAGGAATAGTTTGTTTTGACTGCAGCAACCAAGGGTTTGAATTTCTAATTTCTAATTTTTAATTTTCATTTAAATTTATTTCAATTACCTAGTATTTCACATCTAAACACATTGTGAGTGCGCCGGTGGCACATTTTTCCACATAATACATGGAGAGAGCTAAAAAAGAGAGAAAAGAGTAAGAAAGAGAGAAGTGGAGGGAGAGATGGGGAAAGAAAGAAGGAAGAAATATATAGAAAAGGGGGGGAGACCCGTCAGCTATAACATTATGACCACTGACAGGTAATGTGAATGACATTGAATATCTTGCTACAATGGCAGTAATTAGGCAGCAAGTGAACATGTTTTCCCTGAAGTTAATGTGCTGAAAACAGAAAAAATGGTCAAGTCTAAGGATGTGAGCGACCTTGACACGGGCCAAATTGTAATGGCTTGGTGGCCGGGTCAGAGCAACTCCAAAACTGCAGCTCTTGTGTGATGTTCCCGGTCTGCAGTGGTCAGGACCGACCAAAAGTGGTCCAAGGAAGGAAATTCTGTACACCGGCCACAGGGTCATGGGTGGCCAAAGCTCATTGGTTCACATAGGGAGCGAAGTTTGGCCCATGTAGTCCAATAGAAGAGCTACTGTCAGCAGTTATTGTTACTACCGATAGAAAGGAGTCAGAACACACAGTGCATCCCAGTTTGTTGTGTATGGGATGGCCTAGTGGTAGACTGGTCAGGGTGCCCATGCTGATCTGTGTCCACAACCAAAAGTGCATCCAATGGGCACCATAACATTACCATCACCAACCATGGCACTCCTCTAGACCTCTGAAGGTATGATGTAGTACCAAGTCAGTAGCAGTTCTATAAGATGAGAGGTGGGGCCTCCATGGATCGGGCTTGTATCTCTAGCGCATCCCACTGATCCTCAATTGGGTTGAAATGTGGAGAATTTGGAGGCCAAGTCAACACCTCATACTCATTGTGTTCCTCAAACCATTCTTGAATTAAATCAGACCAGGCCACTATCTTCCATTGGCCCATGCTCCAGTGGGCCTGTGTGCAAGATCATAAGCCGGCCCCCATTGCTTGATTAAAAAAATTGAAGCATGCTTAGTGCATTGTGGCAAATAGTGGGCATGGATTTCATTGTGGCTGGGGTGCTGCTAGGATTGTAAAATACCCGGGGCCTGGTGTTTTGGCGTAGTAATGTGGCGCATGTAGTGTGCCGTGGCGGACAGTGGGTTTGGCCAAATTGTGTTAACAGTGGGAGGGGCTTAAAGGGGTGTGGCTGACTAAAACAAAAGCCTTCTTGTATCCATAAAATATGCTCACATTGCTGCGCCACAAGCAAGAGTCTCACAGACATGTATAAACCTATGCATTATAATTAGAAGATAAAACTCTTCCATCACACATAAAAACATTCAGAGAGATAACATTTTATCTGAGCCTATCTTATAGAAGAACTTCACTAGAATAGTCAGAGAGTGCTGACCTACCAGAAACTGCTGAGACAAGAAGTCTGTAATGTACAATATAGTGTATATAGTGCATCCTCAGTTTACACAGTCCCCCCTATTCTCAGGCTTCACAGTCCCCCCTATTCTCAGGCTTCACAGCACCTCCCCAATCCTTAAGCTTCACAGTCCCCCCATCCTCAGGCTTCACAGTCCCCCCTATTCTCAGGCTTCACAGCACCTCCCCAATCCTTAAGCTTCACAGTCCTCAGTCTTCACAGTCCCCCCATCCTCAGTCTTCACAGTCCCCCCATCCTCAGTCTTCACAGTCCCCCCATCCTCAGTCTTCACAGTCCCCCCATCCTCAGTCTTCACAGTTCCCCCATCCTCAGTCTTCACAGTCCCACGATCCTCAGTCTTCACAGTCCCCCCATCCTCAGTCTTCACAGTCCCCCCATCCTCAGTCTTCACAGTTCCCCCATCCTCAGTCTTCACAGTCCCCCCATCCTCAGTCTTCACAGTCCCCCCATCCTCAGTCTTCACAGTTCCCCCATCCTCAGGCTTCACAGCACCTCCCCAATCCTTAAGCTTCACAGTCCCCCCCCATCCTCAGTCTTCACAGTTCCCCCATCCTCAGTCTTCACAGTCCCCCCATCCTCAGTCTTCACAGTTCCCCCATCCTCAGTCTTCACAGTCCCCCCATCCTCAGTCTTCACAGTCCCCCCATCCTCAGTCTTCACAGTCCCACCATCCTCAGTCTTCACAACACCTCCCCAATCCTTAAGCTTCACAGTCTACCCCCCATCCTCGGTATGAACAGACCTTCCCATCCTAAGGCTTCACAGCGCCCCCCCATGATAAGTATCTGGTACTGGTGAATGGAATCCTTTGCTGCTTTATTTACAGACAGAAGTAAGTAGCCAGGAACTGCCATTTCCCAGTGATACAAACAGAATTTTTGTAAATGTCTATACTGGAGGTTTTACTCATTGCACAGATTTTCCACTTCACAGGCTGGTTCTAATTATCCCCCAGGCTATTCAAATAAATTTAGCAATTTTAATAATTCACAAGCATTGTTAAAATCTCTGCCACCCCCAAAGGGAATGTAAACTTGTTTTTGGTACATGTTCCCAGCAGTGGCCAGCCACCCCCGCCATTTGTTTGACAATCGCTTGTCTATTATCCTAGAAAATGGGCAGCAATGTTTTTAACATTTGCCTCTCATTGACTTCCACAGGGTACAGATTCAGCCCCCGAGATTTTGTCATCTTTGCCAAACCCACCAGAAATCAAACCCAGGTACATTTGTCTCATCTCTAGTCAACAGTGGGTGAGTTCCAAAGATCTATGCTCAGAGCAAAAGGATAAAACCCATTGTGACATCACTGCTCCGCCTCCCCATCTTGTCCAATCAGAGAGCGCTTTGAATTCATTGAGAAAATGCAAAGGTTTCCCTGAATGGCGCTCATGCCTGGACCTTTAAGCCAGGGGCCAATCACTGTAGTAGCATTCTACTTCCAGCTTCTAGGGGTAACATGGCACATAGCTCAACCATTCTTCACACCATAGAAATGCAGTCCAGGTGCCTTCCATGTGCTTTTCTGCATGTGCGTTTTTGATGCGCTCAAGTGCATTTTTGATGCAGTCCGGTGCTTTCCCCCCCCCCCCCTTTTTTCTTAGCCTTAAATAAGGACAAGTGTGTTCCGGTGCATTTTTGGTGCATTTAGGTGCGTTCCAGTGCATTTTTGAAGCGTTTTTACAGCGTTCCAGTACAGTCCAGTGCAGGGAAAATGCAGCATGTTCTATTTTTTTCTGGAACTGGAACGCACTGGAACTGCAAGCACTGGTGTGAACTATGCCATTGTAAACCATATACCCCACTTTCCATGTGTTTTTGATGCAGAGAAAAGCACACTGGATTTCATGTGGTGTGAACTGACCCAAACATGTTGCATTTTTCCTGCACTGGACTGGACTGGCATGCAGTAAAATGCATAAAAAATGCACTGAAAAGCTCTGGAACGCATCAAAAACGCACTGGACCCTAGTATAGTGGGGAAAAAAACAGGAAAAGAGAAGAAAAAAATCACCTGAAATGCATCCCGAAATGAATAAAAAATGCACCAAAATTGCACTGCAGAAATGTGCATAGAGAAAGGTGTCCAGAACTGATGTGTGTTTCTATGGTGGGAACCAACCCTGAGCCTAGGTTCACACTGACGCCACGCGGGAAATGATTACAGCGCTGGTTCCCGCATCGCTCCTCTCCCGCAGGAAGTTCAACACGGCCTTCTGCGAATCGCTGCGGGTGTCATTACATTGTTAATGACGCCCCCCCAGATCGGTTCACAGATCGCAGTGTAAACTATGAACTCGCACAGGAATCGGATGGCATAGGTGAGAACGCCCAGGAGATCCGATTCTAGTGCGGGGAAAAACAAGTCCCTGATCCGATTCTAGTGCGGGGAAAAACAAGTCCCTGCACTTCTTTCTGTGTGAATCTACAACTGCATGTCTGAAATCGCATCTCACAGACATCGCATGCGATCGGTACTGCAGGTGCGGGTGCGAATCACATGCCATGTCTGTGATGGCAGTAGTGTGAACCTGGGCTTAGGGCCGCTTCACACTGCTGCAATGCGGGAAGCTTGCGAATCCACTGCGGGTTCCCGCATTGCATGTTTCCTGGCGCAAGTTCACACTGTCCTATATGCCAACTGCTTGGAGTGTCTGGTAATACTTAATGACACCCCCAAATCAGTTCACCTATCGCAGTGCAATCTGCAAACTCGGACAGGAATCGGATCGCATGGGTGTGAACAAACAACAGGGTCCTGTGCGAGTTTGATGCAAATTCAGCCATACGATCTTTATAGCTGAAATCGCACAGACATCGCATGTGATTTTCAGTGCAGTGCGGTGCGAATCACATCCGATCTCTGACATCGCACCAGTGTGAACCGACCCTTAATGTTCTAAAAATATCATATACAATACAACATTTTTATAAAATATTATACAAATATAATATACAATATAATATATCCAATATTACATTTTGTATAAAATATTATAAAAATATAATATACAATATAACATTTACAATATATACAATATATCCAATATAACATTTTTATAAAATATTATAAAAATATAATATACACAAAAACAACAAAAAAATCCCTCTGAAGGTTTAATACTACTTTAAATAAAAAAAAGAGAAACATTTAATAAGACAGTAATGGGGAATCCAGAGGGGCAGATGACCATGCAATGATTCCATGATGAAGAAGAGATGTGTAGAGCTCCCAGCACTGATAAATTCGGGGGGGGGGGGGGTGGTTTAGTGACAGCTCTCCCCGCCCCTCCTCAATACTGTTGCTGCTGCCATCGCCGATCCGATCAGTAGCCGGTGTTCTGCCGAGAAAGTTCCCCTCGGCGGATAAGGACCCCCCTGTACTGCGCAGGCGCATCGCTTGCGCAGTACGAGCCGGCGGAAATAGCTGAAGCCGAATAGTTGTAAATCAGCTGTACACGGCGCCTGTAAGAGGGCCCCTCGTGGGCTTGCTTCGTTCGCCACGCTTCGGGCACAACCTCCCTTCGCTCTGCACTTTTTTATTCTACCTCTAGGTCCTCTTGGATGGTGTGGCTTGAACATGGACTCAGGGCGCAGGCGCCGTGTACAACTGACTGAAGGTTTTCAGCTTCGGCTATTTTCGGCGGCTCCTTAGTCATTCGTACTGTGCAGTACATAGGGGTCCTTATCCGTCGGGGGAACTTTCTCAGCAAGACAGGAGCGCACACTTCTTCGTACATAGCCCCACTCGGCTGCCTGTAGAAGTGTATAGAAGCGGCGGCGGACGAATCCCTGAGCCAGGAGAGGGTGACGTTCTTGTTTTGCGGATGAACACCTTGGCCACCTTGTGGCTGATAATAGAGCTGCAGTCAGATCGCTGTTCATCACTTTGCTTAGGAACTGGTTGCTGTGGGCTGTGTGTGTGCAAAGCTCTGTATAGAGGCAGGGCTGTGTGTTGTGTGTGTGCACAGTGCTCCCTCCTCTACACCCTGATCATTGTGCTACACAAGGCCATACATTTGTAACTAGCAGGAAAACACAACAAAAGAAAAAAAGAAAAAAAGAAATAACCAACTCCAGGAACTGTCCAGCAGCTTCACCTCCTGAACATGAAAGTCCCTCATTTCTACCTGCTTGGATTACTTGTCACCAGCGGGGAAGGTAGGAATCCACTACCATTCATCAACTCTCAACTAGTTGTCATCCTTCACCCTGATCAGCCACTTATCCATCTGCATGTATGGAGGGGAGGATCATGGAAGTCACACTATGTCTAGGGATCTTCTAGGCATTGCATTCTTTATTAGTAATGTTGTGTTGGTTCTGACAAAGATATGAACTGTGATCAGAGATTAAACAGCTCCAAAATTCCATTTTCTCTGCTGGAATAAATTAGGACGACATCCGATCCTTTTTTTTCTTGATCGCAATGACCGCTGCGTTCCCTATTTGTTTGTGCGATTAAGGTCTTCTTTTTATTTATTTTTTATACTAAGTGTCTCTTGGGTGACTTTTATAATCACATTGTCTGTTGCCATACTTCTTCGCTTACATTTTAGCCTTGAAGTTCAAATGATTTTGATGACGGCTGGTATCAATCCATTTCTAAAATTGTTTCGTAATGTTCCATTTTTTTTTTTTTCTTTTGCGAGCGAAGGGTTGTAATTATGAAGTCACCAAAACATCAAGTTGTGCATGTTAATATTGGGCTCTTATCACCAAGGTTGGAGCCGTCTTGTTTTCCTCCAGCAGGGGGAGCTGGCGTTCCATATTTGAACTTTTTTTTTTCTTGGTGGCTGGTTCACCTTCTTGCCTAAACTATGTGTTGGAAAAAGCTTTGACACGCTCCTTCTATAATACCTCAAGCATGACGACATTTTGGACAAGAATCCTTTGTTTCTTCGGGGAAAAAAATGAGCATTCAGGCTACAGTCATGATTCTTGGGTGCAAAAAAAAAAAGAATGACTAAAAAAAAATGATCATAAATTGAGAAAATAGTTATAGATATAAATGAAGCTACTCTGGTAAGGCAAGCCTGGTAGCCAAATAGGGAGCAGGGGCTTGGAATCCAATTAGTGTTCAGTAGAAGGGCTGCCTGCTAGTATAATGAGATGTTGGAAGCAGCTACATTAATATTTCAGCTCAGGATGGGGCTGAAAACAAATACGGTGGCCATTTAATGGTCAGTTTGTGGAACTGTAACAACATCCTTACTCTTTGGAGATGCATGCCAAGCAGGATGGTCTCTTTATTAGCATATAGACATGTGCATTTCGTTTAGTTCCGAATCGAAATTCGGACGAAATTTTCATTATTCGGACATTCGGATGCATCCGAAATACCGAATTACAATACTAACGAATTTAAACGAATCCGAAATGTTTCGAATCGAAAACCCACGGCCGAAATTCGAATCGAATTCGAATCGAATTCGAAACCAAATTCGAAATATATTCGATTCGAAAACAAATTCGAAATCTATTCGACTCTAATTCGAAAACAAATTCGAATCGAATTAGAAAAAATATAAATTGATTTCTAAAAAAAAAATACAATAAAATAGAATATAAAATAATAAAACAATAGAATAAACATAAAAGAATCGTAAAGAATAGAACAGAATTTAATAGAATTTAATAAAATACAACAGAATATGACCATCTCCTGAAATTCGAATTTTGAATAGTATAAATTCGAATTCGAAAATAGATTGGAAAATAACAATTTATATATATATATATATATATATATATATATATATATATATATATATATATATATTATATATATATATATATAAAACCATTTTCCGAAATTCGAATTTCATATAGAATGAATTTGAATTCGAATAGAAAAGATTAGACTAGAAATAGGAAATAGACTAGAAAAACAATAGAACAGAATTGAGTAAAATATAATGTGTATATATATTATATTTTATTCTATTCTGTTCTATTTTTTTTCTATTCTAATCTTTTCTATTCGAATTTGAATTCATTCTAAATGATTTTCGAATTTCAATAGATGGTTATATATAAATAAATATCTAATATATATATATATATAAAACCATTTTCCAAAATTCGAATTTCATATAGAATGAAATTGAATTTAAATAGAATAGAAAATAATATCATAAAAAAACAATAGATCAGATCAGAAAAAAATAAAAAAATAAAAAAAATAAAATATATATATATATATATATATTTATATATATAAATATATATATATATATATATATATATATATATATATATATATATATATATATATATATATATATATATATATATATATATATATATATATATTTATTTATTTATTTATTTTTTTGTTTTTTTTTATTGTTTTTCTAGTCTATTTTCTTTTCTATTCGAATTCGAATTCATTCTATATGAAATTCGAATTTCGGAAAATGGTTATATCTATATATATATATATATATATATATATATATATATATAGATATAACCATTTTTCGAAATTCGAATTTCATATAGAATGAATTCGAATTCGAATTGAAAAGATTAGACTAGAAATAGGAAATAGACTAGAAAAACAATAGAACACAATTGAGTAAAATATTGTTTTTCTAGTCTATTTTCTTTTCTATTCGAATTCGAATTCATTCTATATGAAATTCGAATTTCGGAAAATGGTTTTATATATATATATATAAATATATAAGTATATATATAAGTTATATACAGAAGTGCTTGACATTTTCCGAACCGACTTTGGGGCCCCGTATCTCAGGGCCACTTGGTGCTAGGAACCCCAAATTTGGTGTGCTAACCCAGTGGAACTGGTACCACAACATATCCAAAGCTGAAGTTCCTAGCTCTAAGTGGCCCCGAGATACAGGGCCCCAAAATCGGTTCAGAAAATG
The DNA here is from genome assembly GCA_037952835.1 of Lithobates septentrionalis. NCBI lineage: Eukaryota > Metazoa > Chordata > Amphibia > Anura > Ranidae > Lithobates > Lithobates septentrionalis. The sequence continues at coordinate 652,525 of JBBDGP010003621.1, forward strand.
TCATTCTCTGCTGCAGAAAAGTGCTTGACATTTTCTGAACCGAGTTTGGGGCCCCATATCTCAGGGCTACTTGGAGCTAAGAACCTCAAATTTGTTGTGCTAACCCAGTGGAACTGGTACCATAACATATCCAAGGCTGGAGTTCCTAGCACTAAGTGGCCCCGAGATACGGGGCCCCAAAAACGGTTCGGAAAATGTCATTCTCTGCTGCAGAAAAGTGCTTGACATTTTCTGAACCGAGTTTGGGGCCCTGTATCTCGGGGCCACTTGGTGCTAGAAACCTCAGCTTTGGAACTTTTATGGTGCTAGTTCCACTGGGTTTGCACACCAATTTGGGGTTCTTAGCAGTAAGTGGCCCCAAGATATGGGGCCCCAAATTCGGTCAACTGTGTCCATCTGCAGCAATGTCATTTTGGGACCCTTTGGGTTCAGAGACCCCAAATTTTGGCTGCAGCTAGGGGGCATCTAGGAACCCTTAACTAACAAGTTTGAAGTTCAGGGGACCTATGGCTGCAAATGGGCACAGTGATGCTGCAAATGGGCATTGTTGACCCTCTTTTCCACCTACAGTAGCTGTGCATTTCTCACCCTCGTCTTATACTCGGGTCAATAAGTTTTTCCCATTTTTTGTGGTAAATTAGGGCCTCGACTTATACTCAGAACGACTTATACTCGAGTATATACGGTATATATATATATATATATATATTAGTTATTTATTGATATATAACCATCTATTGGATGGTTTGAAATTCATATAGAATGAATTCAAATTTGAATAGAAAATATTAGAATAGAAGCTGCAGCCAAAATTTGGGGTCTCTGAACCCAAAGGGTCCCAAAAAGACATTGCTGCAGATGGACACAGTTGACCGAATTTGGAGCCCCATATCTTGGGGCCACTTAGTGCTAAGAACCCCAAATTTGGTGTACAAACCCAGTGGAAATAGCACCATAAAAGTTCCAAAGCTGAGGTTTCTAGCACCAAGTGGCCCCGAGATACAGGGCCCCAAAAATCAGTTCAGAAAATGTCAAGCACTTTTCTGCAGCAGAGAATGACATTTTCCGAACCGGATTTGGGGCCCCGTATCTCGGGGCCACTTAGTGCTAGGAACCCCAGCCTTGGATATATTATGGTACCAGTTCCACTGGGTTAGCACACCAAATTTGGGGTTCCTAGCACCAAGTGGCCCTGAGATACGGGGCCCCAAAGTCGGTTCGGAAAATGTCAAGCACTTCTGCAGCAGAGAATTACATTTTCTGAACCGATTTTGGGCCCTGTATCTCGGGGCCACTTAGTGCTAGGAACCCCAGCTTTGGATATGTTATGGTACCAGTTCCACTGGGTTAGCACACCAAATTTGAGGTTCTTAGCTCCAAGTAGCCCTGAGCTATGGGGCCGCAAACTCGGTTCAGAAAATGTCAAGCACTTTTCTGCAGCAGAGAATGACATTTTCTGAACCGATTTTGGGGCCCCGTATCTCGGGGCCACTTAGTGCTAGGAACCCCAGCCTTGGATATATTATGGTACCAGTTCCACTGGGTTAGCACACCAAATTTGGGGTTCCTAACACCAAGTGGCCCTGAGATACGGGGCCCCAAATTCGGTTCGGAAAATGTCAAGCACTTCTGCAGCAGAGAATGACATTTTCTGAACCGATTTTGGGCCCTGTATCTCGGGGCCACTTAGTGCTAGGAACCCCAGCCTTGGATATATTATGGTACCAGTTCCACTAGGTTAGCACACCAAATTTGGGGTTCCTAGCACCAAGTGGCCCTGAGATACGGGGCCCCAAAGTCGGTTCGGAAAATGTCAAGCACTTCTGCAGCAGAGAATGACATTTTCTGAACCGATTTTGGGCCCTGTATCTCGGGGCCACTTAGTGCTAGGAACCCCAGCTTTGGATATGTTATGGTACCAGTTCCACTGGGTTTGCACACCAAATTTGGGGTTCCTAGCACCAAGTGGCCCTGAGATACGGGGCCCCAAAATCGGTTCGGAAAATGAAATTTTTTGCTGCAGAAAAAGTATTTATATATATATAACCATCTTTTGAAATTCGAAATTCATATAGAATGAATTCAAATTCGAATAGAAAAGATTAGAATAGGAATACAATAGAACAGAAAATAATCTAATATATATATTATATTTTATTCTATTCTGTTCTATTGTTTTTCTAGTCTATTTTCTTTTCTATTCGAATTCGAATTCATTCTATATGAAATTCGAATTTCGGAAAATGGTTTTATATATATATATATATATATATATATATATATATATATATATATATATATATATATATAACCATTTTCCGAAATTCGAATTTCATATAGAATGAATTCGAATTCGAATTGAAAAGATTAGACTAGAAATAGGAAATAGGCTAGAAAAAAAATAGAACACAATTGAGTAAAATATTGTTTTTCTAGTCTATTTTCTTTTCTATTCGAATTCGAATTCATTCTATATGAAATTCGAATTTCGGAAAATGGTTATATATATATATATATATATATATATATATATATATATATATAAAACCATTTTCCGAAATTCGAATTTCGTATAGAATGAATTCGAATTCGAATAGAAAAGAAAATAGACTAGAAAAACAATAGAACAGAATAGAATAAAATATAATATATATATATTAGATTATTTTCTGTTCTATTGTATTCCTATTCTAATCTTTTCTATTCGAATTTGAATTCATTCTATATGAATTTCGAATTTCAAAAGATGGTTATATATATAAATACTTTTTCTGCAGCAAAAAATTTCATTTTCCGAACCGATTTTGGGGCCCCGTATCTCAGGGCCACTTGGTGCTAGGAACCCCAAATTTGGTGTGCAAACCCAGTGGAACTGATACCACAACATATCCAAAGCTGAAGTTCCTAGCTCTAAGTGGCCCCGAGATACGGGGCCCCAAAATCGGTTCAGAAAATGTCATTCCCTGCTGCAGAAAAGTGCTTGACATTTTCTGAACCGAGTTTGGGGCCCCATAGCTCAGGGCTACTTGGAGCTAAGAACCTCAAATTTGGTGTGCTAACCCAGTGGAACTGGTACCATAACATATCCAAAGCTGGGGTTCCTAGCACTAAGTGGCCCCGAGATACAGGGCCCAAAATCGGTTCAGAAAATGTCATTCTCTGCTGCAGAAAAGTGCTTGACATTTTCCGAACCGAATTTGGGGCCCCGTATCTCAGGGCCACTTGGTGCTAGGAACCCCAAATTTGGTGTGCTAACCCAGTGGAACTGGTACCATAACATATCCAAGGCTGGGGTTCCTAGCACTAAGTGGCCCCGATATACGGGGCCCCAAAACCGGTTCGGAAAATGTCATTCTCTGCTGCAGAAAAGTGCTTGACATTTTCTGAACTGATTTTTGGGGCCCTGTATCTCGGGGCCACTTGGTGCTAGAAACCTCAGCTTTGGAACTTTTATGGTGCTAGTTCCACTGGGTTTGCACACCAAATTTGGGGTTCTTAGCTCTAAGTGGCCCCAAGATATGGGGCCCCAAATTCGGTCAACTGTGTCCATCTGCAGCAATGTCATTTTGGGACCCTTTGGGTTCAGAGACCCCAAATTTTGGCTGCAGCTTCTATTCTAATCTTTTCTATTCAAATTTGAATTCATTCTATATGAATTTCAAACCATCCAATAGATGGTTATATATCAATAAATAACTAATATATATATATATATATATATATATATATATATATATATATATACCGTATATACTCGAGTATAAGTCGTTCTGAGTGTAAGTCGAGGCCCTAATTTACCACAAAAAATGGGAAAAACTTATTGACCCGAGTATAAGACGAGGGTGAGAAATGCACAGCTACTGTAGGTGGAAAAGAGGGTCAACAATGCCCATTTGCAGCATCACTGTGCCCATTTGTAGCCATAGGTCCCCTGAACTTCAAACTCGTTAGTTAAGGGTTCCTAGATGCCCCCTAGCTTCAGCCAAAATTTGGGGTCTCTGAACCCAAAGGGTCCCAAAATGACATTGCTGCAGATGGACACAGTTGACCAAATTTGGGGCCCCATATCTTGGGGCCACTTAGTGCTAAGAACCCCAAATTTGGTGTGCAAACCCAGTGGAACTAGCACCATAAATGTTCCAAAGCTGAGGTTTCTAGCACCAAATGGCCCCGATATACAGGGCCCCAAAAATCAGTTCAGAAAATGTCAAGCACTTTTCTGCAGCAGAGAATGACATTTTCCGAACCGGTTTTGGGGCCCCGTATCTCGGGGCCACTTAGTGCTAGGAACCCCAGCTTTGGATATGTTATGGTACCAGTTCCACTGGGTTAGCACACCAAATTTGAGGTTCTTAGCTCCAAGTAGCCCTGAGCTATGGGGCCCCAAACTTGGTTCAGAAAATGTCAAGCACTTTTCTGCAGCAGAGAATGACATTTTCTGAACCGATTTTGGGGCCCCGTATCTCGGGGCCACTTAGAGCTAGGAACTTCAGCTTTGGATATGTTGTGGTACCAGTTCCACTGGGTTTGCACACCAAATTTGGGGTACTAAGTGGCCCCGAGATACAGGGCCCAAAATCGGTTCGGAAAATGAAATTTTTTGCTGCAGAAAAAGTATTTATATATATATAACCATCTTTTGAAATTCGAAATTCATATAGAATGAATTCAAATTCGAATAGAAAAGATTAGAATAGGAATACAATAGAACAGAAAATAATCTAATATATATATATTATATTTTATTCTATTCTGTTCTATTGTTTTTCTAGTCTATTTTCTTTTCTATTCGAATTCGAATTCATTCTATGTGAAATTCGAATTTCGGAAAATGGTTTTATATATATATATATATATATATATATATATATATATATAAACCATTTTCCGAAATTCGAATTTCATATAGAATGAATTCGAATTCGAATTGAAAAGATTAGACTAGAAATAGGAAATAGACTAGAAAAACAATAGAACACAATTGAGAAAAATATTGTTTTTCTAGTCTATTTTCTTTTCTATTCGAATTCGAATTCTTTCTATATGAAATTCGAATTTCGGAAAATGGTTATATATATATATATATATATATATATATATATATATATATATATATATATATATATATATATATATATAAACCATTTTCCGAAATTCGAATTTCGTATAGAATGAATTTGAATTCGAATAGAAAAGAAAATAGAATAGAAAAACAATAGAACAGAATAGAATAAAATATAATATATATATTAGATTATTTTCTGTTCTATTGTATTCCTATTCTAATCTTTTCTATTCGAATTTGAATTCATTCTATATGAATTTCGAATTTCAAAAGATGGTTATATATATATAAATACTTTTTCTGCAGCAAAAAATTTCATTTTCCGAACCGATTTTGGGGCCCCGTATCTCAGGGCCACTTGGTGCTAGAAACCCCAAATTTGGTGTGCAAACCCAGTGGAACTGGTACCACAACATATCCAAAGCTGAAGTTCCTAGCACTAAGTGGCCCCGAGATACGGGGCCCCAAAATCGGTTCAGAAAATGTCATTCCCTGCTGCAGAAAAGTGCTTGACATTTTCTGAACCGAGTTTGGGGCCCCATAGCTCAGGGCTACTTGGAGCTAAGAACCTCAAATTTGGTGTGCTAACCCAGTGGAACAGGTACCATAACATATCCAAAGCTGGGGTTCCTAGCACTAAGTGGCCCCGAGATACAGGGCCCAAAATCGGTTCAGAAAATGTCATTCTCTGCTGCAGAAAAGTGCTTGTCATTTTCCGAACCGACTTTGGGGCCCCGTATCTCAGGGCCACTTGGTGCTAGGAACCCCAAATTTGGTGTGCTAACCCAGTGGAACTGGTACCATAACATATCCAAGGCTGGGGTTCCTAGCACTAAGTGGCCCCGAGATACGGGGCCCCAAATTCGGTCAACTGTGTCCATCTGCATCAATGTCATTTTGGGACCCTTTGGGTTCAGAGACCCCAAATTTTGGCTGCAGCTAGGGGGCATCTAGGAACCCTTAACTAACGAGTTTGAAGTTCAGGGGACCTATGGCTACAAATGGGCACAGTGATGCTGCAAATGGGCATTGTTGACCCTCTTTTCCACCTACAGTAGCTGTGCATTTCTCACCCTCGTCTTATACTCGGGTCAATACGTTTTTCCCATTTTTTTGTGGTAAATTAGGGCCTCGACTTATACTCAGAACGACATATACTCGAGTATATACGGTATATATATATATATATATATATATATATATATATATATATATATATATATTAGTTATTTATTGATATATAACCATCTATTGGATGGTTTGAAATTCATATAGAATGAATTCAAATTTGAATAGAAAAGATTAGAATAGAAGCTGCAGCCAAAATTTGGGGTCTCACAGTGAGGCATGCAAATGGGCATTGTTGACCCTCTTTTCCACCTACAGTAGCTGTGCATTTCTCACCCTCGTCTTATACTCGGGTCAATACGTTTTTCCCATTTTTTGTGGTAAATTAGGGCCTCGACTTATACTCAGAACGACTTATACTCGAGTATATACGGTATATATATATATATATATATATATTAGTTATTTATTGATATATAACCATCTATTGGATGGTTTGAAATTCATATAGAATGAATTCAAATTTGAATAGAAAAGATTAGAATAGAAGCTGCAGCCAAAATTTGGGGTCTCTGAACCCAAAGGGTCCCAAAATGACATTGCTGCAGATGGACACAGTTGACCGAATTTGGGGCCCCATATCTTGGGGCCACTTAGTGCTAAGAACCCCAAATTTGGTGTGCAAACCCAGTGGAACTAGCACCATAAAATTTCCAAAGCTGAGGTTTCTAGCACCAAGTGGCCTCGAGATACAGGGCCCCAAAAATCAGTTTAGAAAATGTCAAGCACTTTTCTGCAGCAGAGAATGACATTTTCCGAACCGGTTTGGGGCCCCATATCTCGGGGCCACTTAGAGCTAGGAACCCCAGCCTTGGATATATTATGGTACCAGTTCCACTGGGTTAGCACACCAAATTTGGGGTTCCTAGCACCAAGTGGCCCTGAGATACGGAGCCCCAAAGTCGGTTCGGAAAATGTCAAGCACTTCTGCAGCAGAGAATGACATTTTCTGAACCGATTTTGGGCCCTGTATCTCGGGGCCACTTAGTGCTAGGAACCCCAGCTTTGGATATGTTATGGTACCAGTTCCACTGGGTTAGCACCCCAAATTTGAGGTTCTTAGCTCCAAGTAGCCCTGAGCTATGGGGCCCCAAACTCGGTTCAGAAAATGTCAAGCACTTTTCTGCAGCAGAGAATGACATTTTCTGAACCGATTTTGGGGCCCCGTATCTCGGGGCCACTTAGTGCTAGGAACCCCAGCCTTGGATATATTATGGTACCAGTTCCACTGGGTTAGCACACCAAATTTAGGGTTCCTAGCACCAAGTGGCCCTGAGATACAGAGCCCCAAAGTCGGTTCGGAAAATGTCAAGCACTTCTGCAGCAGAGAATGACATTTTCTGAACCGATTTTGGGCCCTGTATCTCGGGGCCACTTAGTGCTAGGAACCCCAGCTTTGGATATGTTATGGTACCAGTTCCACTGGGTTAGCACACCAAATTTGAGGTTCTTAGCTCCAAGTAGCCCTGAGCTATGGGGCCCCAAACTCGGTTCAGAAAATGTCAAGCACTTTTCTGCAGCAGGGAATGACATTTTCTGAACCGATTTTGGGGCCCCGTATCTCGGGGCCACTTAGAGCTAGGAACTTCAGCTTTGGATA